>CAODLS011102650.1:0-21807 GCA_948243855.1 Flueggea neowawraea | reverse complement strand
GTTTTAGGAGGCAAGTCTTTTTTCACCACACTCATGTCCATTCTCTGGACAAATCCTTTTAGTTGTTCATAAAGGATATGAGACCTTTGATTCATAATTTTGACGTCCTCAGCAGTAGAATTAGTATGCTGTCCATTCTCTATAGGATTTTGGAATCTGCAGGCAAGAGATTAGATAAGCAAGGTATGCCGATTCATTGAAGCAACAGATGATAGCAACATGAATAGAAACAGGAGAAAATGATAAAAACTTGCCTATTCCTAAATTCTTCCCTGCTTCCAAGAAACCCTTCTCGGACAAAATCAACCATCTGTTTCAAATTTCAATCCAAAAGAAGCAATATGAAAAAAGGACAGTGGCTGCTAGCACACATGATTTCTCATTCACTCGGTAACTAAAAAATCTAAATAATTTACTAGTTCCTCCGAAACTTACGCAGTAATAATCCATTAGATTGTTCTGAAGAGGTGATCCAGTCAAGGCAATTCTCCTCTGGCATCTGACTTGTTTTAATGCTTGCGTTGTATCAGCCATGGTGTTCTTAATCATATGGGCTTCATCACAAACAAGTATATCAGGTCCATCCTAATATAAGAAAAAAAATAGTGTCAAAATTCAATACAATTGATCTATGTCAAATCTCTGAGAACTGTGCCTCGAGGAAATGCAACAGGCAATAAACAATTAGGGTGCGTTTGGTGTAGTGGACAGGACACCAAAAGACAAGACTGAAATGGATAGGACAAGACTGGACAGCACAAAGAGTTGTGTTGTCTTGTGTTTGGTAGCACATATAGGACAAAGCTGGACAACTAATAAATGACAATAAAACCCTTATATTTTTTCATTATATATTATTTTTTACAACAAATTAAAACTAATAGATGTTTGTAAATTTGAAAAAAAAAATAATTTGAAAAGGCACAATTTAACACAGGTATATAATTCTAAAAAAATAAATATTTTAAATAATATCAAAAAAATATTTTAATATGAAATTTTTATTTAAAAATTAATGCAATATAATATTTTGAAGTTATAATTTAAATATTTAAAATAAATATTTTAAATAATATAATTTAAAGTTAGTTAATTAAAAGATTATATTTTAAAAATAATTGATTAGTTTAAATGAGAATAATTTTAAAATTAATTAATTTAGATAAAAATAGTGTTGGAAATAAAAGAAATTTATTTTGTCCCGGTCCATGGGACAGCTTGTCCCTAGCATGAAAGAGGGACAAAATTCATGGAACAAGACTGGACAAAGAGACCCTCTTGTCCTGTCTCATTGCTGCATCAAACATGGAACAATAGGATTTTGTCCTGCCTTGTTCAGTCCTGTCCCAAACCAAACACACCCTTACATTACTATATACACAATGAAAGAGTATCCAAAGTTAATGACACTTTACTTCTACATAATTAACTGAATGAGATAATATACAACAAAAACTAATTTCATGGACTAAGATACAACTATCAAATGCAATAACTCTGAGCTCTTCCACCCCTTTCTGACAACCAAGTATAAGGAAAACATACTGGAAAAGCACTTCGAAAGCAAAAGGTCATCAATTGATATTGCCCTTATTAAATCAATATTTTATTTTTTAAACCTTGAACTTTTATGGCGACGTCTACCATACTACATTGTATGTCGATGTCTACCATACAAGTGTATATTTCCTATGATAAAGTTGAGATGTAACACTTGTTCAATTTAGAACATTTGGGCCTGGAGGCAAGTGGCCGCGAAGTTGTCTAGACGGCTTGAGCAAGACAGTTTGAGCATCAATTGGAAGCCAACTAACCGAAACTTTTCTTAAAGAGATAGACTTCCAAGATGCAAGAAACCAAAATTAAACAAAGCATATACAAACTAACTTTCTAATGTGATGCCAACAGAATAACATTGACAATTTTTCCAGAAACAAACCTGCAATGCTTTACTGATTTCTCTAGCCATGTTGCGATCCTTCACATAATTCCCAAGAGAGAGATTTCGAAAAGAACTGTAGCCAATCAAGAAGACACCACCCTTAACTCTCCATTTTGCAAGATATTCAGCTCTTCTCTCCCTGATGCACAGGAACAACAGTGGACAAAAAAAATGATAAGCCAAAGGACTATGAACAAAAAAAAAGGGAGAAAAAAGAGACTTGATTCTCGGATTGGAAGAGATTGACCACCTCAATAAAACTTTCCAAACTGCAAAAGTTTCTAAGACATACTTTGTCGGGACATATATTTTATTGGCAACTACCTCAGCAATTTAGGTAGTACAGTATTGCAGTTACTTTCCCATATATAAACGAACAAGCACTACATAAGCATTAGAAACGCGCTAAGACAGTAAAATATAAGAACACAGAAATGCAAAAACTCATAATATCAGTAAAACCCAAAGATTTAATGAGTAAAACCCATTTTTTCCACTTGATAAAAATGCAAAGCAGGCAGGGGGAAAACAAAAACTACTAAACCTTGACACATCTTCCAACATGAAAACACGGAGAGGCTTCACTTCAGAAGGCTTCCACTTCATGAACTCTTGCCGCCAATTATGAAGCACATTCACAGGAGTAACAATTAGTGTTGTTCTCAATCCTAAGTCAATGCATCTCATAGCAGCATAGAGGAAAGCTATCACCTGCACATATGATTAGAGAAATCAGGTAATCTTTAGATTCCAAACAACTTATAACAACCTAATGCAATTTTTTGGCCAAAAAAATGGTGCTTAAGGATAAAAATATCATTTACCCATCAATCTTGTTGATAAAAAATTCATGGAAAAAATAGTGATTTTGTATACTCTCTAGTATAATTATTAGACTTCCTGCTAACACTTTCCCCATTGCTCTACCAAACACTATTACTACTACAGTCATGATGAAACAAACAACGTTGCAGCCAACATTCTACACTTTATATGGCTGCTGAATCTCCTCAAAAGAAAAAATAAATCCCCAAAGAAGAAAACCATGAATTTTATAATAATACTGAAGGCCTAAATTAAAATACATACTAGATAAAGTCTAAATCTGTAAATATATATATATATATAGTAATTTAAGATTAAATGGAGGTTACAGCGTCCAATTATATCATTACTGGAAATCATATAATTCATCAAGAAAGGAAAACGAAAACAAATATGCATACATCCACACATATCACCCATATAACTAGAGTAGGTTGTAGAGGATATAACTATTTACACATAAGGATTATGATCACACATGTTATAAATGCTGAAATAGAAATTTGAGGAGATAAGCTGAATAATACCTGAAAAGTTTTGCCAAGGCCCATTGTGTGAGCTAAAATGCAGCCAAGACCTCTGTCACCAGACTTGACTTTTCCAATTGACTGTATGATATTTTCCCACATAAATCTTATTCCTGCCACCTGCCGATATCGTAACACTTAAATCTTAATATGAAAACAATGGAAAAACTTCAATATCAGTCAAGTTCATACAAAGGAACACATCTGCTGGTAATCATACACTTCCCCCATTAAACACCAAATATTGTGAGGGGGCTAATTACAATAATAACGAATGAAGCAATTAAAACCAAATTTCATTTAAGCAGGGCCAGATTTGAGAGTTTAATTTTGAAAACAATTATCGATAGGATCATTAATTTCTGGTAGACTCAGCAAAAATGATATTATCCAGAGATCAAATGACAAGATAAAAATAACATCTTAAATACAAGTTGAAACTGCTTGAGTTTAGAATGAGAACCTGATGGACTTTCAACTTAGCTGATATGCTCGGAGGAATCCTCACTGCTTCTTCACCTGCCTCCCTCACAACATTGACTATATATCCAGTAGTGGCATCACCGAGCACTTCGACACTAGCACCTTCAGGTAAACTTCCCTTGCAGTCACCATAGCTCATCATCGTGGATTTGTTAGAAAACTGTTCCTGTAGGAACTTTAGACGATCTTGGCGTTCCTACAGGAAGTGGGAAGATAACATATAAATTAGCAGATATATATCATATTGCACCCAATCATTCAAACCTAACAAACCTTTTCGATTGCAATTTTTTTTCTAGTTTCTTCGCCTAATTCCGCATCATCAAGTATCCTTCGAATCTTCTTTTTCCGCTTCCGTTTATACCTGATGTATAAAAATAAAATATTGTGAAATCATGTCTGACAACAAAATTCATTACTATTATTGTATAGAAACATAAATATACTCTACCAGCAGCATCACAATATAATGAAATTACATTTAAAGTCAACTAAAGAAATAAAATAATAAAAAGACAGAACTACTTTTAATGCCATATTTGCGCATCATATATAATTTTCTCAATCCCTTTATGCATCTTTACTCACTTTGTGGTTTATAAATTGCCAAAAATTAGGGCTTTTTAACGCATGAGCCTAGGAATGTGAACCCCACATTGTGCTTTTTCACAACAAAAATGGAAAAAAAATATATAGTATATTATATGAGTGTATTTAACCTTTAAGAGTTTCAATAAAACTTGGAAAAAAAAAAAGAGCCTCTCAATAATAATACCCTACCCGTTTGCAAGACCAATGTCTGCATCAGAGTCTTCGGAATCACTATCAGAGCTTGTAACTATTAATTCTCCAGATTCCATGGCTTTCTCCCATTCTAACACCAATCGGTCTAGAAGACTTGGAGAGCAACAGCAGCACTGCCATCCAGAACCTTGAACCTTAGACAAGAATTCTTCCCCAATATTCCTCGCAATGCAAGTTGTACAGAATAAAGTTTTGCAGGACTGACAATTTAACAAGTCGCAATTACGACCACACCATCCACAGTAGCCCTCAGAGAAGTCAGGATCCTGCAGCAAGTAATCACAGAACACAAACAGATCAAATCCTAACAAAAATTATCAGTTAGTCTGAAAGTAGTACAACAGAAAAGCCAAGAGAACCTATATTATGACAGTAGTCTTCTATCATGAAAATTTTTACCTGTTTGAAACAATTAATTTATATCCATAAAATTTCGTAGAATACCATACCTTCAAATGCATCTTTTCCTCAATCAACCATTTGCAGTCCTTGCAAACAATTACTTTTAGGAGAGGATGAGTGTGAACCTGAAGAGAAACTTTATTACAGGCAGTACAGTTAAATTTCTCATTTGAACCCCGAGAAATACCGTCAACGGATTTATCCTTCTCAACATCAGCTTCAACATCACTATCAATTACAATTGTTCTACTCCTCTTACTATCGCCATTTAGCGCTTCATCCTCATTTGGACGCTTGGATCTTTTGGTTTCATCATCATCAGGAGCTGCCGTCTCAGAAATCACTGAATGGCCATTACTTATTGGTTGTTCATTGTCAAAGTTAGAATTTTCAGTCACATGGGCCCCATTTTCGTGATTTTCGTCATTTATAACATGATTAACATGGTCCTCCATTGGCAGTGCATCATCCATGTTGCTTTCTAATAACCGATCACCTGAGTTGAGTTTTTTCTAGATGCCACAGATATATCAAAAACAAATTGTAAAATAAGCAACAAGAAAGAGTACAAATGATTACTCAAAATCACTACATTAAAAATTATCACCACACTAAAAACTAGAAATGAAGCAAATGGGATTAATACCTGTTTACGTCTCTTGCGATATCTTCGTTTCTTCAAATGAGTTTGAAGCTTTTGATCAATTTTAACATCATCTTCCTCTTTAACCTTTTGACAGACAAAGATGAGAACTATATATTTAGGCATTGTCCACTCATAAACAAATATAAAAGAACTACAAACACCAAAAAAGAAAAAAAGAACTACATTTTCCCAATAAGCAATCCCACTTCCAAGGTCCTAATATGAAATTCCATGAAGCAAAAAGTAGAGTGGAATATGAATAACAACAAACCTTTCTATAATTTCTTTTCTGTTCCTCAGAAAGAACTAGTTCTTCTTCATTTGCTATAGCAGCAACGACAAATGGATCACTAGAACTTCCATCAATATAATCAATCTCCTCAACCTGACAAAGATGGCATCTCAAACTTAGCAAAAAGTCCTCCATAAGTCACCCATTAGAATCAGACTTTATTATGAGGACAAGATTCTATATAAAAGAGAAGACCTTTGACCAAAAGTTCAATCTATATTAATTAGCAAATACTTGTTATAATGCAAATATTAATATAGAAAACTGAATTCTAATCGGTTAAACACAATCAATTTCATCTCAATATAGTAGACTAGGAGTCTTGAGACAACTAGTATTGCACACATAGCAAACTAACACAATAGAATATATTTGGAAAAACATTTATGCCACAAGGCCAATAAAAAAGAGAGCACAAACAGAAAACTCTGCACCAAAATGTACTAGTCCATAAAATATGAGGTCATAATATTAAGGACAAGAAATCTTCAAACGAAAAAAAATATGGGAAAAAAAAGGAAACCAGTCACGTCAAAAATCAAGTACATCCACTCAGTCACAACGTAGCAAATGAAGCACTAAAAAAAGTATCACCTCATTGACTCCTGGAAAATTGAGTCCCATAACTGCAGCTTCCTGAGGAGTGTTCGCCAAGTAAACAGAAGCCCAATTCTTGCTGCCAAATGAAGCACCATTTTCAGAAGCACCACAATGAAAAACATTATTTAGAGAGGTCCAGTCTACATTTCCGTTTTCTGTTACAATCTCTTTGTTTTCATCTGCAGCTATTTTCTTCTGCAGAAATCCACTAGCGCCCTCCTCCAATAGTTTACCATGTCGCCTGAAACCAAACCATGAAGCTTTACATTTAAAATGAATTTAAGCTCTAATTACTGCACCTAAAATCAGAACTATACCTTCTGACAGGCCTATGGATTTGAAGATGCTTTTCAGCATCAGCGATTGACTCCACTGTTTCACCTGTAACCTGAGATCCCACCCAATGTGTCCTCTTCTTCCAAGCTTCAGTAGAGCAACCACTAAGTGCCTGACTTTCAATCAACTTGTAAAGGCTTGGCAGCTCAATACCAGCTCCATCAAGCTGTTCCTGTTAAGAGAAGCTATTTTTCAGTTATATGCATGAATGATAGGTACTGAAAATGCATATTGATTATATTCACTGTTTCACGAAGAATGTAGGTAACAAGGAGTTAGCTGCATCAACCTACACAGCTAAACCCCGGGAAGCAGCGCATCCATGGTTCAATGCTTTTTATAACAGAGATTGATCACTAGTATCATGCTGAAAAATATTGCCTCAATCTCAATTTAAATTCACATTTAATTAATATGCATGAAGAAACCAAGATTTACTCAAATTTAAAGAAGAATCAGACCAACAAGTGTGCACTCTCAGTCTCAAGCTCATCGAGAGTATTCTCCCACTCCTCTGTGAAAGCATCCATCTCATTTTCAACAGCGGCCTCTAACTGCCCTTATATAAAATAAATTGAGCATGAGTCATGTGAAAGGATTGACATAGCCAATGTACATAGAAAATGGCAGAAAGAACTAACATCATCACCATGGAGAGTTTGAGCTAGCTCTTCTCTCACTTCGCTTTCCACTCTGAAAAGAGATTCCCTCTCAAGTGCTTCTTGAGCCTCTGCAGCCTAAATTAAGCATGAGTGAAATTCCAAAATAAAATGCTTCACAAAAAGGATGACCTTTGGCAAAGAATTATGGTACCTTACTCTCAACTTCCAAGAATTCAGCAATTAATTCTTCTATTTCTTGCTCAGTCAAAGGTTCCTACATAAATTCAGTAAAAATTAAAGAATTAAAAAATGGCTTTGGCTCCTTACAGTTCATTGGACCCTCAAACAACAATGTAAAACCATCGGTATAGAATTTGTTCTTCCAACAGTTCACATGATAAATTTATCATTTAGGAGTAACCACTGCAAAAGATGAAAAGGAAATACAACAAAAAACTTGCCTCAAGATGTAGTTCTCCATCTTGTCCAAATGTAGATTGATCATCAGCATCTGAATCAACAAAAGAATCACTAGAACCACTCTCAACATCTTCAATTTCGTCATGTTTGTCCTCCATCTCCTATCTGATTCACATTTGATCGAAAAGAAACCCTCTAAAATAGCACCTATATTTATGGAACTTGATGCCATTTTCCAGCACATAACAAACTTGTCAATTGAAAAAACATAACGATGCAAGCTATTCATTATAAACTGATGCTAGTGTAACTGTGATATGTTCAAAACATATGAACTCCTAGAGAAAATATTTTCCTCTCAATTAATCGGCATAATTTGCTAGAACATTCGCCAGAGAAGTATAATTTTAATGGTACAGGGTGCAAGCGTGATCATGTAAACTTAAAATTTTTGCAAATTACTGCACAATAAACAAGTAGACAACAAAATTATTCTTCCACGGAATAATCCAGTAAATACCTCTTCAACTACAGTTAGAAAGGAAAGCAGAAACTTATATCGGTAGTTTACAGTCAACAGTCCACCCGCTAATTCAAAGGACATCCAAATTATCTAAGAAAATGACAGGAAAATTCTCTAGAATTTCACTTTTCCCACAAAAGGCCATTTCATCATGGCTATTTTATTGTATAATGACCTATAAGCTTCAGAATCTGATGCATAAAAGTACTTTAAGAATAACATAATCTACTTCTTTTTCATCCAAGGTAACCGCCATTGATCAAATATCTATCTTTTCCAAAGAAGAAACCATTTTTATGATCCTAACTATTGTTGGCTTCCCAGTTTCTGGATTGCCTGCTTGGCCTCTCATTAACTTCAGAAGCTGCAACTATGATTTCATTGACAGCATCATATCTATAAAGCAGCTTCATAAATACAACATTACAGATGACCATACCCTAACAACACAAACGTAATCTATTCTAAACTTGTAAAATACCTCCCAAACTATCCATGAAGTATAAACAAAGTTGATTACTCAAGAAAATCCAATGAAAAGCACTCCGAAGTAATAATCCTTTTACAACAGCAATAATTTCAAACTCAAGTTAGAACCCAAACCTCGCAACCACCATTAAAAAACTTTAAAAGAAATTCAACGTCGCGATCTCGAGCTCATAAAGTTACTAAATTTAACACACAAATACAATTCAACAAAACCCAACAAAATTCTTTACTTTCCAACAGAAACCCATGTCATAAAACTCAAAAATTCAAACTGCTCGATCTATAGTTCATAAAGTTACTAACTGTAGACTATAAAACAAACTCAACAAATCCAAACAAAAAACACACACCCACACACACAATTGAATAAAATGAACTCACCATAGCGTGATGCTAAAATTGTATGAGGTATTTAAGGAAGTAAAAGAATAGGATCAAATCTTTAGATTGACAAAATTTGTGTATTTTTAATGGAAAAGTGAAATGGATTGGAGGGTATGAGATGGGTAGGGTTTTTTGGTGATTTTAGAATGATGGTATGGGTTTGTTTGAAATTTTGATTTTAGAATTTGTGGGTCCCAGTTCAGGTATTTTTCACTGACCGATAAGTTTCCTCCAAAAACAAAAAAAGGAAAAATAGTGAAAATAGTTTTTTATTTGTTTGCAATATTTATTTTTTATTGCCTTTTTTATTAAAATAAACGAAAAACCACAAAACACCAATGGCAAAATAACAATAACGTTACAAACAAATGATATGTGAAAATCAAGACTTTTATGCATCTCCCGTTTGGTAACAAGAGTATTTAACATATTTCAACATATAATATTTATCATTTTTTATCTTAAAAATTATATTAATATCTCTACTTTTTAAATATCTATTATTTGTTATATGTTATTTGATTTTTATTGAATCCTACACTTTCTAAACAAGCCAACAGTCTAATGGGCATAAGAAAATCGGGTTCAAGCCAAAGTCACTCCCAAAAATTAAATGTGTGGGATAATTTTATTTATTTTTATTTTATAAACTATTTATCAATTTAAGGGTGAATTCCCTTGCGGTCTCTTTGTTTTGAGGTATTGCTCATCTCAGTCCATAAGTTTGAGAAATTAGACATTCCGCTCTCTGGACCTTAATATTGTTAGTTTTTTAGCGTGACACATCAACAAACATATAATCTCATTATTATTCTAATTTTAAAGATTAATTTGCCCTTATTACTCTAATGTCTTTCATTTCTATCCTCACTTCTCCCACATTTAAACTTCAAAAGATCAATAAAAAGAACCACAATTAAACTTCACTCCTATAATAAAATAACAAGGATTGAACTCGAAATCGAAACAAAATCATAATCCAAATTAAACACATAAGCAAACAATCAGAAAGCTCAACATAATCTATGTGTTCTCATACTACTACTTCTTCTTCTTTTTCTTCTTCTTATCTTCAGATTGGCTGAAAAAACCTAGATTTGTGATGGTTTAAACCCAAAATTTGTCATTCACATCTTGATCCGAAAAAACCTAAAATTGATCTGGAATAACCTAAACACTTGTGATTTGATGTAAACACAATCGACAACCATAGAAACTTTTGTTTCAAGAATCAAACCTACCACCCTCTTGGTGTTCTCATACAAATTCATCAAACAAAATCAAAATTAACCCTTGTTTGAACTTCAAAAAATCCGGAAAAGAAGCCAGATCCCATCGAAACAACAAGAATCATCAACACAAGAACCAGTGGGAATGGATTTTACATGTTGGAGTAGGTGCGGAGGCGAAAGCTTGTCAAAAAGAGAGAAAACGACACAAGCAATTTATAGTGGTTCGATCAATCGTACCTATGTCCACTACCTAAGTTCTTCACTTAGGACATTCCCAATTCACTATACGATAATTGATTCTGGCTTAATCCAATAAAGCCAATGATTTTGGCTCACACCTTTAAAGTCTAATTATCAAAGTTAATTTCAGCTCACACCTCTAAAACCTAACTAAATGTTGATTCACTCTCAAGCCTCTAAAGTCTTTATAATATTGTTTCTAAGGCTAACAACGAACATTTAACTCCCTTAAAGTGTTTACAAATGACCAACAATGGAGGTGACTTTAGGATAAGAGATGAAGAACAAACTACCAATACTATACTAGTTTTGACATCTTTTTTGGAGCTTTCAAAGATAGTGAGTGTAAGCTTGATGAACCAAGGAGTAAAACACTTAATTCTAAATTCTAGAGTCCATTTAATAGAGTGTTGAAGGTACTTGAAGTTGTTCTAACCATTGGAGTAACACATGAACCTATTGGAATTCCATTAATAAGCTTTTTGGATGTTGTCAAACTTTGTTAGTCAACTATCAACCTTATTAGTTGACTACCAGGCTTTGTTGCACTTCTGTCCACTTGGGTAATTGACTACCAGAATTTGCGGTCGACTACCAAGCTCCAAGTATCCAAATTGGTTAGTACCAACCTTTTTTTTCTTTTTCAATATTAGCATATATAAAATTGTGTTTGAAACTGAAACATTTTTAGACGTATATTTGATGGATTGTATTTTTCTCTACATCAAACAAACACCCTCATTATGTTTGAACAACACTTGTTTATGAAAACTCAATTCCATAAAAAAAATATTTATGAAAACTCAACTTGATAAAGGACTTGTTTATGACAAGTAATTTTGCAACTGTTGATTATGTAGCATTGTGGTCTAATTTGCCACCCAAATTTTATTTAGGTATCGTGAAAAATAACGGTCTACGTATGACTATTAGCTATCGCATTTGGAAAAAGGATTTGTTTATAAAAGCTAGTAACAATTATTTAAAAAATGTAGAACTAACTTGTGCAAGGTGCCAAATATAAAGTACTAATGTTTTTTTATATTGTTTCTCTGAAGTTTTTGTTAACTCATGGACGGAATCTCATGCACCAACCTAGCTATGCCCTTACACATGGATGCACTACACCCGGGTAGCTCAACTAGGTTAACCCAGCCAGAATGCAACAACAGAACTTCTATTAATAAATCAAGAATGAACACTAGGTGACATCTGGCAAAGTCTCTGGCTGTCTGATTATTGCAAAGAAATTCTCTCAAACCCCAGGAGGCTACTCAAGCATATGAAAATCTTTATCAATATTACAAGCATATTTAATCCTTTCGGAGCACACGCTTGATCGCAAAGGCCAAGGACCAATTCTGGTTGAAAATCATGTCGGGTTGATTCAGCTAAAGCGTTGTCTGTAGCCAAACAAACCTTCCTAAAATCATTATTCCAAGCCATCGCAAGCCCCTTACAAATCCTCCACAGTTGGGCAACAATTGGAGAACAATTAACTATGTTCAGAACAAATCCAAAGATTCCCAAGTTCATAACAAATCCAGAGATCCATTTACCATGTTCATCTTGCAATAAACCAGCATCAGAGGATGTGCTAGTCGCCTTGGAGCTTGTTCCATCTGTATTCTACTTGACAAAGCCTTGGCTTGGCGGCTTCCAACCAATCCATTGGGTGGTGCGAAGACAGACTAAATTGAGAGTATGTAACATGCAAGAAATTCTGTAGGTTCTCTTAGCAAAAATCTTCACATTGTCCCTCATTCACCCCACAATCTTTTCGGGGTGGAAAATCACATCATTCCATCAATGTCATAACAACCAGCGGTCAATTTGAGAAGTTTTTACAAATGTTTAATTTTTGTTGAATTAAAATAACATTATTAGTGATTAATTATTAGAAAATTACTTAAAATTATATTTTGATACAAAATTTTAAATAATAATCAAAAATATTTTTTAATGAATAACTCTTAAATTTTCTTCATCAATAAATAATTTATCTTTACTAGATGAAATTTATGTTTAATGACTTCGTGTTTAATACACTACTGTCACAAAATTAAAATTAAAATTGTTAGGAATTTAGAATTCAGTTGTCTTTTGCACTTTTTTTTTGTCAAGCTTAAGATGGATTGGATATAAATGTTAGGGATGGTAAAAAATTCCTCGACCCGCTCTAACCCGAACGGGGCGAATTTTCAACGTTTGACAAGGTTGCGGATCGAATCTCAGGGTAATTAGAAATTGAAATTATCGGGAATAGGACAGGGTTGGCATTTAATATACTCGCCCCATATTCCCCCCGAACCCGCCCCAATATATATATATATATATATACCCTAATTAGTAGGTAGGTCCTCACATTTTTTAGATATATTATACACGTCCCTAAAACTTATTTTTGACTAAGAAAATAAACGGAGGTGAAACTTTACGAAAATACTCTCATTAAAAGTCATTCCAAATAGATTTTCACTCCCCCTCTATCTCTCTCTCACAACAGCTTCTCTCTCTTCCACTTCTCTATCTCCTCTCTCTCTCTCTCTCTCTCTCTCTCAGTTACACCTTCTTAGTGATTAATTATTAGAAAATTACTTAAAATTATAATTTGATGCAAATTTTAAATAATAATCAAAAATATTTTTTTCAATGAATAACTCTTAAATTTTCTTCATCAATAAAAAAATTATCTTTACTAGATGAAATTTATGTTTAATGACTTCGTATTTAATACACTACTGTCACAAAATTTAAATTGTTAGGAATTTAGAATTCATTGTCTTTTGCACTTTTTTTTGGTCAAGTTTAAGATGGATTGGATATAAATGTCAGGGATGGTAAAAAAATCCTCGACCCAAGAGGTGCCAACCCGCTCTAATCCGAACGGGGTGGATTTTCAATGTTTAGGTAGCGGATCAAATCTCGAAATAATCTAAAATTGAAATTATCGAAAATGGAGCAGAATTGATATTTAATATACTTGTCCCATATTCCCCTAAATCCGCCCTGATATATATATATATATATTCTAATTAATTTTCAAGTATTTAATATATATCCTAATTAATAGATATATTTTTTAAATATAACATACACATCCTTAAAACTTATTTTTAACTAACAAAAATAAACAGAAATAAAACTTTACAAAAATATCCTCCATTACAAGTCATTCCAAACAGATTTTCACTCTCCTCTCTCTTCCACTTCTCTCTCTCCTCTCTCTCTCTCTTTCTCTCTTACACCTTCTTTCTCAGATTGATAAAGCTCACACACCAAAGATCTCTCCCTGCTGAGTTGACCGGTTGTCCTGGAGGAGTTGTGGTTTGTGGGTTTCACGGTGGAGTGGTGGCTGGGTCTGTGGGTTTCACGGTGGAGGAGTGGATGATGATGGGGTTCGGTGTTAGTGGGTCAAGTGTAAGTTTTTGGCTGGTGTTGTTATTGCTGAGGTGTTCTTGTTGACAGAGGAGTGGATGATGATGATGGGGTTCGGTGTTGTCGGATCCGGAACATGTCAAAACCCAGATCCGGTTTGAGAAGCCACAGGCGTTTCGACAGTGAAGGAGTCGAAGCGAGGAGAGTCTTTGTCGTCCGATTCTTGGTCGACGAAGCGGCAGTGGAGGAGTTGCTGTTCTTAGGAGGACGAGACGTGAGTGATTTATGATGAAATAGATCAAACCCAGATTGGAAATACCCAACTTGTTCTTGAAGAGGAAGGCCATGACTTTGTTGTTGGTCATGATGAAGGTAACACCGATTGTAGTAGTGGATTGTTGGTAATTGATGGGTGGTGCTGTGTTGTTGCTTGGAGTTGATGAATTTTT
Source organism: Flueggea neowawraea (assembly GCA_948243855.1). NCBI lineage: Eukaryota > Viridiplantae > Streptophyta > Magnoliopsida > Malpighiales > Phyllanthaceae > Flueggea > Flueggea neowawraea. Next base: position 7,233 of record CAODLS011102650.1, on the reverse strand, counting down.
GGGGTTGCGTCTTGAGTTCATCTGGGAAGCGAAAGCCTAAATTATCATTTGTCAAGCAAAAGCCTTCTAAAGTTGTGCTAGCTTCATTCAAAAAAACAAATTAGAAGATCAAGAAACAAATGAAAAATTCAAAATATTTCTGGGTTTTATCAGAGGGATGAGAGGAGGATCCTTTGATATGGGTTTTAATAATTGGTTTTCTGTTTCAATAGATTTTGAGCGGTAGAAAAATTTGGGGTTTTGAAGAATCTTAAGAAAAAAGCTATTTTTGGGTATTTGATATTTGCAATTTGCTATTCAATATTTTCTAAACAAAAACTCGGAGGGGTGGTCGAGCGGAACGGGGTACGCTGACCTCAGTTCGCGGTGCGAATTCAAGACATGAGAGTGACGTAAATTCGGGTTATCCGGTTGTCACTCGGACCCGTGTTGCATAGAGCTGAGTTGTTCATGCTCGGTTCGCTTGTCTTCAGTGAGGTGCTACGGTGATCACAATCGTGCACGGGTCTAAGTCCGTTGTCGGGTGTCAGCTATGACTCACAGGAACATTCTATAGTGGGGAGAGTATCTTCCGGTTTAAGTCCGTATAATAACGCCTAGCAGGGGTACATCACCTTACGGTCGCCTCCACCTCCTTTTTTTTTGGGCAAAAAGAATAAAACAAAACAATTCAGAACAAATACAGAACAAAACCAGTTCCATCATACTTTGCAGTCAATTTTAACAAGCCATCTTTGGATTTTAACAAGCCATTGCTAGACCTTGCCCATTATATCCTCCTTTGCCGTCAACGTTGCCTTTTGTGCATCAATAGAGGTTTTGATCCTGGGATTCAGAAAAAGAAGAAGGAAAATTTTAGACAAGAAAAGAAATTAAGGTTCATATGCCTCAAATAAATTTAGGGGTATTTTTGTCTTTAAAATTTTAATCAAACAAAAAAACAAAACATATCAGCAATTTACTAACGGAATACTAATAAATCACTGATGGAAAGACTTAAGTGCAACTCGATTTTTTTACCTCAAAGACGTGTAAGTAACATCTTAAAAACACAATGATCTATCTTTTAATTAGGGTATACTTCAGGGACTTAAAAATTAATTCCCTATATATATATTAACAAGTTCATAACAAAATATAGTTAATGTATAAATATAATTTTACCATATATATATATATTAATGATGTCTTGAATTATATTTATATTTGTTGAAATTTATATAGATTATTTGTGTTATTTATTGAATTATAATAGAATACAAATCAGACAAAAAAAATTAATAATGATTTAACGGGTCGGGGCGGGGCGAGTATGGTAGTTTTTTAATGGGACGGGGATGAGAGATGATTTTTATACCCAATGGGTTACCGGGCAGGGTCGGAGAACAATATACAAGTCACGGAGTGGGGACGGGATAACATAATCCATTTTCAATCTGCCCCGTTGCCATTCCTAATAAATGTTAGCCTACATACTCCATAAACGGTTAAGGAAGTCACTGCCAAAGAAGAGGGGTAGGGATGTGTTACTATGCTTTTTAAAATAAAAGGACTATATATGGATAAACCTTAGAAACTAAAAAATAATTACCTAAAGAGAAGCAGCGGCAGCATTGGACCGGACTATGAATTATCCACTCCTATCTCTCCCTCTTCGCCTTCGACATCAAAAACCTCTCACAAACTTCTATCAAATCTCTACTGTTTATTTCATGCGACCTGGTTACAATTTCCAATGGAACTAATGTGGACAAACCAACATGACTGATAAATTTCTCACCTTTCTATAAATTCTTATGACTGAGCACTCCTCACAGTCACCATGTCTTCATCACCATTCATATTCACTCATTTTACTCCACTGCACAATGCCACTTCTTCATAAACGACAAAGTATACAATCAAAATAACAAACTGCACCGTCAGTTCCCCTAAAAAAAACCCACCAAAACCTTCCCTTTTGTTCAGAATTTGAGGGTTTTGGGCTTCAAAGAAGCTCCAACATGCTCTCTACACCAAGGTGGAAACTTGGAGATACCCACAAGCTCACAACAACAAAAGCATCAAAATTTCTCAAATGGATTTTCTGCAAAACCCGGGAGAGGCTTGCTTCAATGCATTTCAAGGCCAATTGTGTACGCTTTGTTTTGTATTGCTATTGGGTTTTATCAAGTTGGTGTATTTCCAGCTTGTGCAGTTGTTGCCCCGGTTGCTAATGAAGTTGCTCTGAGAAATGAGGATAGAGAATTGGATGCAGAATCGAGGTCCAAAGGTCATGAGTATTCAGATTGTACTAGAAATTTGTTAGTTGAGGTTTCAAGGTTATTGGAGTGTATAGAGGACGTTAGGAGAGGAAATGGGAGTGAAAGAGAAGTGGAATTGATGTTGAAGTCAGTTAAAGCCAAGAAAGAGGAGTTACAGAGAAAAATAATGGAGGAGATGTATTTGGAATTGAGGGCGTTGAAGAAAGAAAAGGAGAGTTTGGTTAATAGGGCGGATGGAATTATGGATGAAGCTACAAAGGCGAGTAGGGACTATGAGAATTTGGAGGAAAAGGTTCACAAAGAAACGTCGGAGGGGTTCGAGGTGAGGCTGAGAGAGATGGAGGAAGAGTATAATGGGATATGGGAAAGAGTTGGGGAGATTGAAGATAGGATTTTGAGGAGGGAGGAAATGGCATTGAGTGTCGGGATTAGAGAGCTTTCCTTTATTGAAAAAGAGTGTGAGGAGTTGGTGAAGGGGTTAATCTGGAAATGAGGCGAAAAGGCGCTGATAGGTAATTTTGTGATTTGTAGAATTTTGAATTCTGTTGAACAAGATTTTATTTGCCTTAAGTTATTGAAATTAGAGTTATTGCTAAAATTATGATTCTATGAGTATCCATTGAAGATGTTTTGATCAGTAAGGTTTGTCAAGGTTCCGTTCCGTTTTCTTTTTGGTGTTCTGGTACAATCTCTAAAGTAGGATTGTGTATCATGGTGTTTAAACCATAGAGAATTTTGACTAGCAAAACTTTGATGGAAAATCTTCACATAGTTTAGAAATATGTTAAGTTATATTTGGAAGTAATTATCTAATATAGGGCCAATTTTCATGGTTTGCCATAAGACTTTTCAAGGAGCAAATAGTTTAATCACATTTTTATTTTTTGGAATTAAGTAAAGAATGATGCTTTCGGGCAACACAGCTGCACTGTTTTGTTTTTCCTATCATATCTGTGTATGGCTAGAAGGAATTTTAGGAATTGCTGGTGTGTGCATTTAAATGTAATAGATGTTGCAAGCTGTGCTGTTTTAAAGCCAAAAATAGGGTTGCTAGTGAATAACTATATCCTATCTCCACCTCTTCCTGAAAAATAATAGCATTGTTTCGCCAAAACACCAATAAAAATTAAGTTCCTTTGCAACCCCGGGACATACCAAGCATTAAGTTTTCTGACTATCTCGTCATGCATCTTGATCTTCAAAGATCCACTGTCCTCAACACTCAGTTTCTCACAATTTCTCAATTTCACATTGTCTTTCCATTCCTTAAAAGAATCAAACAATTTCCTGGAAAAAATCATGTGATAAGCTGCACCAGTGTCAATAACTCAGCTATCTTCAGGTCTACACGCAGTAACTGTCAACACTTCACTGCTTTCTCCCTCATCAGAATTATCCTAAAATCTCTCAGAATTTTTCTGAACTATTGTTGTCCTTGATTTCTCACTGTTTTCCCTCTGAGAACAATTCATTTTTACGTGTCCAATCTCTTTACAGTGATAACACCTCAAACCATGGTTCTTACCCATCCCCTTGCCCCTACTAACGGTTAACCTGAACTCCACTCTGTCTCCACCCGAACTAGAAGTTAACCTCTTCAATTCTTTAGACAACAGAGCATCCTTAATATCATTCACTGAGATTCCATCTCTACCATATATTATAGTATCAACAAAACTCTCATACGAATCAGGTAAAGATTGCAACAGAAATATAACTTGATCCTCATCATCAATGTCAACACAAACATCTTTTAAATCTAATACAATCCTATTAAATTTATCAAGATGTTCTTTTACCTGTATGCCTTCTGACATCTTCAAGGTATGCAGCCCCTTTTCTGATAAAACTTGTTCGACAGAAATCTCTTCTGATACTTACTCTCCAGCTTCTTTCACAAACCTGCTGTAGTAGTTTCATCAGTCACCTCCCTCAAGACTTCATCCGCTAGACTCAACAGAATTGCACTATGCGCTCTCTTCACAGCCTCCGCTTTCTGTGCCGCTGTCAGTTCTACCAGTGATTTCTCTTCACCTTCAATCGCCTCCTCACACTTCTGCTGAACCAGAAACGCCATCATCTTCAGCTTCCACAGCGTGAAATTATTCGACCCATTGAATTTCTCAATATCGAATTTATACGAAGACATCTTCTTTCTGCAGAACGAACCCAAAGTTTCTAAACAAACTTCTGTGGCTCTGATACCACTTTTTAGAAAAAATCGGCGATAGAAGAATGCGGAATAACAAAGAGCAATCACACAAGAACACAAGATTTTACGTGGTTCTGTCAATCGACCTACGTCCACTGGCAGAGAGCTTGGTAATTCTATTATTTAGAGTCAAAACCGGCAAAAGACTTACAAGATTGTTCTCAAGCCACCTATTTATAGGTTACAATGAAACCCTAGTCAAAATACATCACCCAAAACTCTAATACACGTATTAGAATCCTTCTTGAGTAGGAAATCACGTTTAGAATAGGTTACACGGGCAAACAGGGTAAGACACGGACGTAATCTTCAAGACACGGACACAAAAACTAAACCGTGTGACGAGCATGGAATTACATGGTCTAGGACATGGCCGTGTCCTTGACTGTCCAGCCATAACTCCTTCGTTTCGTTTCCGCCTCGTCTCATTTCAACTTTGCTTCGTCAACTATCAATCATGACTTCAATCTTGTTCAAGAAAATCACTTCAACATTAATAAAAATAGAATTTTTTTTTGAACCAAATGGACGCTAACGCCAACTAAACTTGAACCATTGTCCATAATCGGCTCTAGACGGTTTAGTTCAACTTTCTCTCCTTTTTTAAACCTGAACCGCTGCTTCATGAGCTAGAACCGGGGGTTTGCAAACCGTGACCAGGTCTAAATTGGAGCGTCCAAAAACAAGCCGTCTCTGTTTGGTCTGCCTCTAGGACTCCTACGTAGGATAGGGCAATTGACATGTAAGTCTGCTCCTTTCCAACCAGCAAGCAAACAACAATAAAGATAAGGCAAACAAGACACAAAAAACTTGATTTGTAACTTGCAACTGAGTGGTAGACCTTCAAATATTGGATTAGATTGGCTCAAAATATGGTACCTTGATTCACCGTTTGCTTGGTTTGTTTCATACTCTTACACAGACGACCCGTCGTTCACCAAAATGAGAGCCTGCCTTTTGTATTAAGAAAAGGGACTACTCATCCAGGAGTTTTCCACACCATCAAGAGTCAAATCGTCTATATGATAATTTGTCATATGATTAATACATATAGTTTGCTATGTCGTCTGTATAAAGAACCGGTCGTCTGCCACAAAAGACAATAATGAGCCATGAAATTTTACATATTCCTTTCAATTTTTTAGATGAATCCGTTAGAAATGCACCAAAATTATAGGAAGTCCTCCACGTGTATGAATATGAATTGAGAAAGTTTTAATGGTAATTAATTAGGTAGGTAGTTGCTTTAAGGTTTCTAAAATAGCAACATTTCCCAAATTTAAGGACAATTACTTCAGTACTATAATTCTTTCTTTGTTGTCTAAATGGATTAACTCCACCATTTTGGTTATGTTGCTAGTACAAATCTCCAAGAACTTCTTGGTAAGTTTCTCTCTGTCTCTTTTTAATCCGATGAGACTACGATCAGGTTATAACCACATTTTCTTAAAATATTTGCGTTATATGTATTAGTAGTAAGGTTTAATGTTGTTTTTCTTGATGTTATGATCTTAATCAGTGATTAAGTTCATGCAATTTTATTCTGAAGGTAAAAGTAATGTGACATTTTATTATACATCTCTTTTTGCTTCATTAGTTCTTTTATTTGTATGTTCTTGTGTTACATCCTGTTTATTTGATGAACTTTATATGTTCAAGACTTTATCTTATCCTCTTTTCGTTAATTTATTTCAATTCATTTTCTTGGATTGATCTTTTTGACTCTTATCCCTAGTGCTGAATAAGACTCTAGTACCATTAAGTTACAAGTTCATTGGTTCATTTTTCATGTAATTTGAATCCATTTTCTGTTTATTTTCCATGAGAGACTGTACTTTTCTTGATTATGACTTATTTATTGTTATTAATGTTTTAAAATTAGTACTTTTTTTGCTGACAGCATATATTAATTTCAAGTTGTGCACAGAGGAGGTCCATTTTAAAGGTTAAAGAGAATTATCTGCAGTCACTGATAGAAAGAAAGTTGTTTGGAAGACAAGAAATTCAAGAAAACCGAAGGCTTTTGATTCCACAGTTTTGACAACCATTACCAGATAGATTATGCAACATTTTGTAGCTTACATAGCTTGAAAAAATTCTTTCAAAATCCAAGTATAATCAGAACTTTTTGGGCTTGAATTCGCGTATCGTGTACTTTCAGCAGAATTTCAGGAATGGAAACACTACGCGGGCTGCAGCTTACAATGAACGATGGCACAACATTGGTGACTGAGGTTGTATCAGATGAAGATTCACACCTTTGCCTCTATGTGTTACTGCAAGACATGCTAAAAGTTGGTGACTTGGTTGTTGGTCTTGACATGGAATGGGGCTTCAAAGGATGTTCTTCCAGCAGATCAGGAAGCACTGGCAAGTTAATGGATCAATCTCATCACTCCCATCAATCTCATCATTCCGAAAAATTGGAGCATCATCCCACCAGGAAAGTAGAACAGCACATTGCGCTACTGACATTCTGCACTAAACTTGGTTGTGTGCTAATAAGGCTCAGTCCTAATTTGATTTCTGCATCACTGAGGCGTTTCCTTTCAGTTAAGGACATTGTTTTTGTTGGTGTTCATATCAAGGAGGATGTCCAAAAACTCAGAAATGTGTATGGACTTGTGATCAGAAATGCAGTGGAGTTAAGCGAATTAGCTGCGAAAATTTATGATCAGCCTCGCTTTGTCGCGTATAATGCTAGGGAATTGGCATACAAGGTTGCATCAATAAGAATGGAGCCTAAACCTTTCACAG
>CAODLS011102576.1:0-11071 GCA_948243855.1 Flueggea neowawraea | reverse complement strand
TGAAGAGCAGGGCATTTAATTCTACCGGAACTTTTCGATTAAGGATTGGTGCATAACTTGCAACAGTTGTAACGCCATGACTTCTCTTGTGAGCTAGAGTGACATGAGCCTTCCTAAGGTTATGCTCAATGTCTTTATCCTTGAGAAAGGCCTGGGCACTTGGGTTCTCCGTAGCCAGCTGCTTAAACGAATGAGACGATAAATATCAGTAAACATATGCAGGTAGTTATGTAGCAGAAAAATGTAAAATACAGCTAGGATACATCTTAGCTTATCCTAATGCACATGAAATTCCATTGAGCATCCATCAGAGTCGCATAAAACTACAATTTCTGGACGACAAAACAAATCCCTTCCCACCAAATAAAAAATGAAAGGAAAGGAACGGAAAATAATGATGAAATGAGAACGGAAGATCATATATTTGAGCATCCAATTCAAAAATTCAGACGATCTACTAGATGTTTTGCACGCATGGCTCTCCAATGCTTTGTTGACAAAGAATATTAGAATGAAAACTCTATAAAGAGAGAAAGCAACTAAGGTTCTTTTGTGCATTCCCCACGCCAAAATTAACTAATTGAGATGATAAAATAATTCTCTCACCTTAACAAGGAAACTGGAGATTTCTGTAAAAGGCAAACTGACTGCAGCAAAAACAATTGTTCCAAATTTCCTCTTCTCAGCACTTGGTGGTTGGTATTCGCCCTTTGTAATACTTTTTAGCTGATCCAATACTTGTTTAACTGCTGACTCGAATAGAACCTAGTTGCATAAAAAATTGAACAACACTATAATCTAAACAGATAAGGTAAAAGAGGGAAAATTCTGGGAAGAATGGGTTCATGGTCCCTCGGTAAGCTAAGCTAGCTGATACATATGTTTGAAAAAAAAAAAAAAAACCCTTCATCGGTCAACAGAGGAACATATGTAAACAAATGCATAAGACATTCACCTGAATGGAATTGAGATATTCAGCATTTGCAAACAGAACTTCCCGCAATTGTTTCTCCCACTTTGCCCACTCCTTTGAATATGTGCCCTTGGTGGACTCCAATCTAAAGCATATACACACAAGAAAAAAAAAGAGAGAGAAGTGTGTAAATGACGACGAGAAATTATTAATGATGAAGTACCCAGTGTAACATTATTTTAATCCATAATTACAAATGAGCTTGCATGAAAATTTGATTCTTAACTTTCAACCATTAGGGGATTAATCGCAAAATGACTTGTACTTATTCTGGTATAACTTAATGCAAGTTTTATAACGCAGACAGTGAATTTCTTACAGTGTAATAAACATTGTCAAAACTTAAACAGCAGTAATCAGACAAGTGCTTCATTTCATCCCACTGGAGCACTCACCGAATCTATAGAACAGTTTGTTTAATAGAATTCCAAAATGTTTAGAATCATTCTTTCCCCTTGAAAACTGCAACGACTCTCACCCAAACAAAATCCCATTTTAAGACAAAAGTTTGTAAAAAAGTTCATGCAACAGATCCACACACCTTCCGTGCCTGTTTGTATGAAGCTTGTAAAGATTGATCCCCTCTTCCAAAATTGACCTCACTGGATCTGGCAGTGCACTCCTGTGCTTCAAAAATGCAGCCAAAATCATACAATTGTCAAATAAAACTATCGAAATATAACTAAAGTTATCATTTCTTTTCACTGGGACGTCTTTACAAAGCATAAACAGAAAAAGAATTGGAGTCCAAAAGGGTCCACATCAAAGTCATGGTAAAGTCACGAGCACATGCCTTAATATCAGAGTGGCACAGATGCAAAATCTCATACAAAATAAGCAAAATGCATGGACTTGCGCAAGGAAAATATTTTTAAATCACGTAAGCAAGCAAAAATCCCCAAGTTCTAGAAACTGCTCTTGCAAGCAAAAGTTAGAATCAAGTAAATGTCAAAGTACATTGTGACGCATGCTTGAGGCTTCATCCTTCTAGAACAAATCTGCATTTGGCACTACTTTTCAAAGCAAAGGGTGATTTTCCCACAATACTCTGTTATATTGAAATTATAGATCTTCAAACATGTGTACCATTGAAGAAACCATTACCAATTTTGCTTCAACCCAAAAAAAATTTGAAATAAATAGGAAAGGTGCATTGTTTTGCTAATTTATATAGAAGATTCTAGTGGGCTAAGCTAAATGGCTAAGCATATGTGGAGTACTGAAGCATTGCCCATATATTAGTATAACATAGCAGATCAAGTACAATATGCTAAGAGACAACCTCCAAATGCAGGGACGAATTTTTTCTCATTTATAAACAAGCATGTAGTCAGAAAAAAAAAAACACATAAAGACAATCATTTGGACAAAACGATTACCTGTCTGACTTCAGCAATGGCATCTTGACAAGAGAGCCAAAACGATTGACTAACTCATCCTCAAACTCTTTGCGACTCTGAAAAAGAATGGAAGCAAGCTCAGTTCAAGATGAAGTAAATCCACATATATTTCAACAAGAACATTAACATACCTTGCCATCATAAAGGTGATAAAACATTAACAGCACATAACCAGCATTCGGAGATGCTTTATCCAGATTACCCTTCATTTATAATACAGTAAAGAAGTCAAGAATATAATACTAACACGTATTCACTAATAGTCAAATTCTAGAAACCACAGAATAAGTGTGATCATTGATACCGGATGATTAACTCGTTGAAGCACACGGAAAACGAAAACCGCTAATGCATCAAGAGAAAATGGGTTCCAATCCGTCCCTGAGCATTGATGGAATAAAGACAACTTTTGAGTAACAAACTCTAGAAACGGACAGCTATAATTGCAATGGGACATCCCATTAGATAGAACTACTGATTACAAAAGTTGCATCACCACACAAAATGGAAAACAATACATTACTTTGCCCGAAAAAACTGAATCAACTATTTTTAATTTAAAGACTAGAGAATTATTGAGGCATCAAATTGCCATTCTCTAAACAAAAAGCAAGCACGAGAGCATGGCATTATTTATCTTTATCTCTTGATACTCCAAACCTAAGGATAATTCATGAAGTTATAAATGCTTATTTACATGAAGCAGCAATATTTTGCTTCAATATTTCTTTTTTCCAAAGAAATGGCCGCATTAAAATAGAAAATCAAATTCTCCAAACAGAGTTCGCATTGATACTAATAACAAGAAAAAATACATGGGGATTCTAGAAAGATGCATAAGTGACACTAATAAAATTTCGTAAGATACCAAAGAATATTTAATCTTCTTATGATGCATCCACAATAGGTAATAGATAGAGCAATAAGACAGCTAGCAAGTATAGCAGGAGATGAGAGAAGAATGCAAGCATTAGAGAAAGTGAGCTGAATAAACGAATACAATACTTCTCCACTTAGTGTACGCATGAGATCAACCAGTGAACAGGTAGCTACAAGACAAAAGTGAATGAATAAAAAATCATTTCTGTCCCAATACTTTTTTTTTTGTACTTCAGATTTCTGTCCCAATACAGTGAAGGAAAAATATTCCATCTCATGAAGCAATTTTTTGAAAAATGATAGTACACATACCACTCCAGCCTAATTTGCTGGTATAAACTGAAGTCAGTTGCAAGAGTTGCCATGCATCATATCATTTTGATCATGTGATAAAACAAATTATTCCTATTATACAGAAGTTAACTACAAAACAAAATTTTAGAAGAGGTTGACCAGATTACAGTGTGCATTTGAATTTAGGAGTATAAAAATATTCTGCTGAAAGAGAATTTCAGCAACTTAAGTTAAAGTGACATAAATAGTAATGACCTTGTGGCAGGAAGCACAAAATACATCCAATAAAACATTCGAATTTAAGAAATTATAAGAAAGTCTCATGCATGTGCTACACAGAAAATGTGACAAAATAACACTTTAAGCAAAAATTGACAATGGACAATGCTAACCTTCTGACTCAGGTACAACTGGAACAGCAGTAGCATTGGTGCTGCGACACATATCTTCGATCTGAATGAGGCCAGATGAAAGTAAGTGAACTTTTTCATTGATGTTAACTTGAATAAGACAGGATCAATTTATTTTTTGCAAGCCCACGTCTCCAACATTCTTTTGGAAGAAGCAAAATTTGGTTTATTTTCCTTCTTTTGGATCCAACACATTACAGAACATTTGAAAAGTCAAGTGAACCAGGTTATCTATCTAATTAAATGCCGAAGACAAATAGCTGGAAATTCTTTGCATAATCTGAAACTATAATAGAAGAAATTACACTTCCAATGAAGAGCACCCATTCAGCATCAAGAAAATAAGGGAATCCTTGTCAGTCAAACAACCGCAACAATTACCTGTCTCCAAACTTCTTCATTTGGTGCATTCTTGTCAGCAAGCACAATTGAATATGGCTTGCTTCTATGCTCGTCTGCAACTTTCTGCCAGTACCTTCCTGTTGAAACAGAAAATAAACTCTGAATTATTGAGTTCCAAGCATATACGAAAAATAATTCTCACTTAATCAAGACCTTTGATGACTCAGAGAAACGGCAAAGGAAACTTAAACCAAGTGCAAAAGGAAACATAAGCAATAACAGTTATATATTAAATGCTGCATAAGATTTGGAAACTCAAGTGAATTACATCCACAGTGATGCACTCTGCAAATAATAATAGTAATACAAAATACCAATAACATAAACCTATTTTCTCTTTAATATCACCTTAAAAACACTTTTGATTCCCAAAAGTTCATGAATAAGTCAAGATTTAATCCTCCACTTGTTGAAGTCAAACATTAATGGACAATAATATCATTTGTGTCCCCAAGTCCACAAATCCAGAAAGCCATCCTTTATTAATAATGTAAATTATCTTTTTTTGGCCTCTAAATAACTGACTGAATAAATTGATGGGCATCTTACGTACCTTTAATAAGATCACCCATCAAACTATGGACTGGTCGATCATCCTCTAGTCCCCCAGGGGCATTTAGTATTTCCTTACAAAGTGCAGACTTGGCACAACCCGGAATTCCTGAAGATGAAAATTCAAATTTATACATTCAGATGATGCCATGCTACAATGAATTCATATACAGTTCTCAGAACCAAACAACATAGAAGAAGGAATGTGAAGAACTTTGGACTCTTAGAGAAAAGGAAGAGAGGAAGAATAGAGAAGAAATCTGATTAATGAAAACAGGCATGATTTTTCCCACTAAATGCCAATCTATTAGGAAAAGCTTATAACATACCACCATCCATGATAACTCAAATCCCTACTATCTATTCTCTCAATCAAATACAGAGGTACACGCCAAAAAAAAGGCAAGCTTACCAGGAAAGAACACAATCAAACCCTCATCCTTCTGAACGCTGTCCTTGACTGAGTAACCAGGGCTTGGGGGTGCCACCTCCTCCTCTGCCTCAAGGTCACCCTGTTCATCCACACCTCCATCTATAATAGCCAAAAAATCTTCAGATCTTACTAAACTTCCAGCGGACCCTATCAAAGCCTGATTTTTGGGACTTCGTCTAGCATATTGTTCGAGAAAAGGCTCAGCTTCTGTCAAGTAAATTGAGGATGACAACTTTTTCTTCCCACACTTCCTTTGTATGTACACAGCCCTAAAAATAAGGGAAATACAGTCTTATTTAACAAATGCAAGCTAAAATGCTAAAACACAAACTGTAAGCCAAATCTAAAACACAAAAAGAAAAAAATGACATTACCACTCATCAAGCATCTCGCTGAGTGCTTTCTGCTTTGCTGCGGAAGTTCCCCAATTTTTCATTTGCCTATGATAGAATTAAGAAAAAAGATGCATGGACATTTAAATAAGCGCAAAACCTATGGATTCTTTTGGTCACAAAATCATGAATAACTATAGAAAAGCATAGAAAAATTGACAATAAAGCATGTGTCACTCTTGCAGTACAAAAAAATCTATAAGAAGAATTATTTGGAAATGGCTCATTGGACTATGGTAAGAGAGTAACTTTTGGAAGAAAGCATCGAAGAAAAAAGATCATAGATCTTCCAATATTCATTATAGAGTGAACATTTACCAATCCATGGCCACAAATAGGAAATTTCATCAGACAAAGTCTTCTTTACATGTTGTTAGTCAACACACAGTGAGCAAACATCCTTACCTCAGGTAGTATGCCTTGTAAGCTGATGGCCCATCCTTGAAAAGAATTGACAAGCCATTGCGTATCAAGAAAGTCCTCAACTGGTAAAAGAATTAAACAATAAAGAAAAATAAGATCAATATTCGTTATCAATTTATTAGTATAGCATAACTAGTCAAGAAGAGTAATCAACGAGGCAGGTGGAGAACGGGCTCCACATTGGCAAAGTAAAATTGCCATATCTATTCCTACGAAAATTAGATGCAATGAAAGAGTGGGAAAAGTAAACTTTATCATCAAGTGCTTTCCTGTGCTCCCCAACGAAAGAAATAGATTAAAATGACTGTTTACAATTGCAGAACCATCAAGATCGTTGGGGATATCTAACAATAGCTGTGTAATATATAGTTTCAACCATCACAAACAAGTATTTCCTTTTAACTTTGGCTCATAATCTTAGAAGGGAATAGAAGCAAACTTGAACTATTTTAGTAATAATTAATGGCCTGTTCTAATCGAAAGAGGTGAAGAATAACAAAGGCACATTACAAAGGCAACCGTAGAATAAAGAATAACATTTCAAATCTGTATTTGATGGTTGAGTTCATCAAATGACCATAACTGTCACGGAAGCATTACTTCTGTCTTTCCTATCAACATAAATTGAAATCTATATCCTGGAAAAAAAAAATTGAAATCTATGGAGACAATAAAACTTTCATCAGTAAAGGAGAAATTGATTGCTTAAAATTTCCACAACGAAAGACTGGTCTATCTTAAGCATAATTAATTATTTTGCAAAATTGAGTTACAGTGTTGTACAATATATTATAGAAAAACCATAACAAAAGATTTCTTCTAGGTTTTACCATTAAATTGCCTATGTTAAAACTTGTTCAAAGAAAAATAAACCAATTAGTCTAAACATACCTTATATGTAAGAAACTTTAATTTGATCATAAGATTCGCATCATCATCAGCTAAATCATCTTCGGCAATGCTACCATTATGATTAACATTCCCAACCATGTCGTCGTTTTTTGCAATTTCGGCAGCTCTTTCCTTGTTTGCCTTGAATAAATTAATATCAACGAAGAAACCTGGGCAAATACAAAAATGTAAGAAACAACTAATTGACCCATTACTCTTCAACATACCAGTAACCAACAGATCATTGTTCAAAAGAAAAAAGGTCACCAACAGATAGGACATTCCATATAGTAAAGGCATGATACTACAATTCACAATGTAAGCTTCCATAGGGAAAGTAAAAGTACAAGATAGTCTCCTTTTTGCTAATGAAGGTGACACAGCAGAGATGAGCTTAAATGAATGAAACTGTGAAACTGTTATTTGATCAACAAAAGAAAGAATCATTAAAATTTTTGATATACCTCAAACTATGTGATTCAATCTCCTAGGCCAACAAAGAAACCAACAATACCATATAATCTATCATAAGTAGGAGCACACATTTTGAAACATCGTAAAGATATAGCTTCATTTAAGTCATTAAAGTCTAAATATAATATAACACATGTACTCTTGAATATTCAGATTTTACATATACTACCACGAATATTTAAATATGGGGTTGAACTCACAGAAACCTTCAAAACTAACATAGCGAAATCCACACATCATAAAACACTATTACATTTAGGACTTACCTCGATATAAGGGCCACAACCCTGGCTTGAGCCTACAGCATGAAAAAAAGATGCATAAAACAGGACGGAAATAATAGTTTTCATTTTAATAAATGCTTGAAAATGAAGAAATTGAAGAGAATATTCAAACAAAACCTCATCTCTTTCTGATATCTCCGGAAAGCTGAATCACTATGGACATGAATGACCATCTTATAGAAAAGATTATCACTTGATGTTGACTCTGCTTTATGGAAGTTATGGTAGCATTTAAGAGTAGCTGGAAAACGTCTTTCTCTCAACAGACGAATCATTTCCTGGTTTGGAAAGGTATCATTTTAGAGGAGCTTGAATTATAAAAAGCACACAGAGTGCTTTCCTAACATAAAATTAATTTGGAAAAAGAAATTTCATAAAACATATAACAGAAAAATGAATTGAATGTCATCTGGTAGACTTGATATTTTGCATGCACAAAAATGGAGGAAAAAGAAAAAAATGAATCATACACTATGTCAAACCTGTAATTTAGTTGTTGAAAAATCTGCAGGATGAGCTTGCAAAAATTTTGAAACTACAGATCTGTCAGCATTTCTTGAATGCGCATCACCAGATTCAACCCCAAACCAGTCTGAATAGTCAGGACAGAAAGAAGTGTCGACACTCTCAAGGAGCGCTTTAATTTGCTGCAATATATTTCTCAAAGTGAAAAAAAAAAGGTTAACATACTAAAACAGTATAACATCTTTGACAATTGGTATCATGATGATGCAAGCTATTGAAGTCACCTGTTTTTCATCTGATCTGTTTGCAGCACAAAGTTCCCTTAGGCTTGGTCCCAAGTCAAGGCTGGCTGAAGCATAGAGGAATTAGATGGAATTCCCAATGTTCAAATTCAGAAAACTTATCATTAACAATTGTATCAGTAGGCATAGGGGTATGAACTTTTTCAAAAGTAGCAATAATTATAAACACTCCTACTGAAAGACCTGGAATTTCTTTCCCTTATATGATGCTAAAATGCAAGAGTGAATAGCATATATTTTCCCTTTGCTACTTGTAAAAGCCAGCTAACGCAAATTTCTAACTGCTCAGTTAATCAATTCCAGTAGAGCTCCGAAGTACAGCTACCAATAAAAAACCATAAACGGGAAGTTGAAGGGATTTATCATCTTGAACTCCAAAAAATATATAATTCACATTTTGCCCAATAGAAAATTTCACTCCAAATTATCAAAAAAGATTTCACTAACATACACTAAGAAAAGGAATGTGCTTGGTCTTCCACATAGAAGTTTGGAGATTCCATGCCATCAATGTAAAGAAATTTAGTGAATTCAAAGCACAAGCAAAACCCAAGCTAGGAAGCAAAGCAAAACAATGGAAAGTGGCCCCACCCAGAACAGTAGCAAGAAATGGTTTGCAAACAAAAATAGCCTAAAATTCTTGAGTGCAAGAGTTGATACATAGAATAAACAACATACCTCCCTCGATTGGAGGAGGGGAAAAATCCTTCAAGACCTCTTCCATGTGTTTTGAGCTCTCATGACTTACAATACGAGCAACAAGGCCCTCCAAGATTTCACCTTGAACCTCTATATGGTCTTTCGAACCTGCACAGCCATTAAGTAGATGAAAATCCTGCAAGACTTTAAAGATTCAAACCAATAGATTATGCTTATCAAAGCATGGAATAGTTGAACATTCCCAATAAAAGATTGATACAAAATTAAGTTGGAAACCACATAGAGATTAAATGATTTCTCCTCGAATTGGTGCTGGCGACAATTTTGACTGTCACAATTGGAAGGAGCCAGGCAAGCTGGGGTGAAGGTGGCAAAATGAAAAATGAAACTATCTTTGCATGTTGGATTTCACAATTCCTTAGGTGGGATATGCTATTTATTTTTCACTAACAAGAAATTTACAAATAAAATTTAAATATTCATATTTTCAATGAAATTAGAAGTTCAACACCACAACTATCACCCGTATGGAGTCACAGGAAAAGCATGATGTAACTTTTTAAATTTTCAAGTAAAAAAGTACAATTCACATAAACATCAACCTGGTACAGATATATCAGCAACTTCATCAAGAGCCCTACACACAGTGGTGGCCGTTCCTTCTTCGCATAGTGCATCATATGCAGCAAAAAAAGATGTAACCGATTTCCTTCATCGAAAAGGAAGGAAACAATATTTAGGAGCAATAACTAAACACTCTTTATGATTGATAATACTATATTCATTAAATTACTTGTGTTCCAAATCACTCAATAACACTTTTGAGTTTCAAATTGAGACCAAAAATGAAGAGTTGATTCTGATGCAATGTAACAGTTAACATCATCACAGAACAGCCATTAAAACATAATGAATTACTCATATGTACAATAAAAGGATCTAGACATTAGTAAACCAATTAGAAGCAACTAAGACAAGGCCAAGCATATTCCTATTGCCAATTCAAAATAATCAACCATGTTCCAACCAATTATAACATATGCAATTGCAGTATAGTTAGTTCTATACCTAATGAGTGAAAGAAAGATACAATTTTGAGCCTTTTCTTTGTTTATAGATTTACTTATTTACTTTTAGCATATCAGATTTCTTACAAATTGGATTTTGTCATACTCATATGCCAAGCTGAGCTAATATTTTATCATTCTCGTCATCTCCTCGAAAACAAGGTTGTGCATATATGTACTTAAAGGCTATTTAGCATAAGTAAAAAAAGTTATTATTTTGAAGATGATGACTAACTGAAACATATCTCTAAAACAGCTAGGAAATTCATATTCTAGATCATCACCTTGATGAGAACAACCAAACATGATTTGTAGGAAGACGCCATCTTCGACAAAAGGTGATCAATTCAGGGGTCGAGTAGAACTTTGGCTTTCCGTTGCCCAATTCTGTGACTGCAGTCACAACGGCTGCAATGAACAAGTGGACACAAAAATAAAAATTTTAATAGTTAGATAAATTAATACAGATAGACACATAAACAGGGGAAGATGAATAACTTTAATCATAATCATTTGACGCATCCTGCATCACTTCCCATATTGCGTAAAAGATGAATACCTTTATTGATCGTATTAGCACGTAATCATGTCTTAATAGAGATTCAATATATGAAAAAAGAATGAACCTTTGGGATGAGAAACTGTAAAATTAGATTCCTCAACATTAAAACAAATTCCTTAATTATATTGCCCTTAAATTAGACCACTAAGTCAAGACTATTTAAACAAATTAAGTGAACATGTACACTAAATCTAAATCTCATATGAAT
>CAODLS011102553.1:0-10475 GCA_948243855.1 Flueggea neowawraea | reverse complement strand
ATAGGCCTTTGTATGTCCCTTAAGCTCATCCGCACCAGCATTTGATTGCCAATGCCACCTCCTGGTAGTTGGCCCCATTCTTGCTTCATTTCCATGTGATGAACACATATTTATACGTATTTATGTGCATTAATTTATATTGTTTTGAATACGAATTGAGTGTTTGTCATTTGTTTTGGTACTTCAATGCTTTATATCGTGACTTTCAGGTAATTGATGTTGTCTTGACGAATCGAATGAAAACAAGTTGATCCTAAGTAGATTGATATACAAATGACATTGATAAACCCTTTTATCAATTCATTTAAGTATGCATACATTCCATCAATACCACTCATCAAGTGGCCTAAATGTATCACTATTCATAAGAGGAACAAATCCATCATTCTCACCATCACTCCTCTACAAGATTCATGACATATCCAATCATAGCCTTTATTGTTACCCTGTTATGGATAACGTTTGACTAAGTGAAAACATGTCATTCCTCATGTAGGAGTCGATAGTGAATTTCAGTTAGAGGACTCAAACATCACCACTGTATGAAAGCTACTTGTGACATTGATCCATGAAGTGCTTTCATAGCGGGCCAGTTTAATACATATTCCCTAACATGTATCTATATTCTAAGTGATATCCTATATCCATAATTAGTAAAATGTAATTATCCTCTTAGCAACATACTAACCTTGTTGTCATCATTCTCATGATAACAATCGATTAAGGACCTTTAGCATAGTATTCCTTTTACCTTATGGTTTTACTGTCAAGTCACACTCGATGACATAAAGAAGAATAAACTATTCATGGAAGTTTTATTATTGTAAACAGTATAATATTTCATAGATATGAAATGAAATACCTCTTTATTAAATAATAAATGTAATGACAATGTATATCAATGATTGGACTAGGGCACAAAACTAACATCTTGTATGCCGGTCATGGTCCAAAAATGGGTCGTGACAATAACCATGTATTGACAAATCGTGTAATTGCCTTCTAATTGTTTAAAATTGACTTAGAGCATCTGCAATGCTTTCTTTAAATGCATCATGTTCTTTATTATAAATAGTCATTTTATAAAAATACAACTCCAATTCACTTTTTATAATTTAAAAATAAAATAAAGAGTTACTTTCACTACCTAGTTGTGGAGAATCATACACACTCTTTATATTATATCACATTTATGATAGTCTAGTTTTATTGGTTGAAAACATAAATAAAAAGAAAAATATAAAAAAATAAATGTAAAATAATTAAAAATTATTCTTCTTATAGAAATTAACAAAATAACTATTAAATTTTAAAAAGTTACATTGAAGAATAACTTTTTATTTTATTTTATATAATTAAATGTACTATTTATTTATACCAAAATTGTATTTTAAAATAAAAAGTATAATTGGATATCAGTGGCATAGCCAAGATCTTATATAAGGGGGTGTTAAATTTACATAATCTTATGATTATCATAGTTAATAAAACTAATATTTATTTTAAATGATGATAATTTTTTAATAATAATAGAATAATTTGACCATAAGCATTATAAACATTGAATTGATAATAAATTTAATTATTATTGCAAAAAATGAATGTCTAATCTTATTATATGTTTTAAATGTCATGTTAAAATTATTGCCATATATACATATTTTTTTAATCAATAATATCACATATATTAATAATTAAAATTATAGATATGAATGAGAAGGAAAAATTTAAGAGGAGACAATTTAAATAAATAATTAGTTGCTCAATTATAAAAGCATAATTATTGAGGGAAAAAAAGTGTATAATTAAGTATTTGCTAGAAAAAAAAAAACAGAGAATAAATAGTATAAAAAAGCGAAATAATAATATTAAAATAATAATATTTAAAAAACAATTTAATATTTATTTATTTTAATGACAACAAAAGGATGGGGTAGCAAGAAGTGTTGTCCCCATATGCCCATGCTTTCATTCCGGTAAAAAGGATAATACTACCCAAGAACAAGGGCATTCCAGGAAATAAAGAAAATAAGACATCAATAAAATCCCCAAATCCCAAGCCCTAGAATCCTTACTACTTGATCTTATCAGAGCAGAGACAGAGAGACCTCTCGCTTGCGTCGGCTACCTTCCTCCTCTCTAACCGGAGTCACCCTCCTCCATGGGTGCCGGCGGCTCCGTCTTTGAGAGATAGAGAGAGGATTCGGTTCCGACCAATCAGAAGTCTCTTCCTGCGATGACGACTGCCCGCAGTCAGAGCCCCTCCTTGCCGGAGGGCGCTGTGATGGTCTTGCGGGCTTACACAGTCTCAAACTTTGTCGCTTAAACGTGTATAGATTAGTTTTGTTGAACTGAATTTTTTTCTCTTTGTTAAGGCAATTAAGTTTTTTTCTTTGAACAATACACAAGCTTCAAGTTATTGTCTTGTTTTGTTGCTGATTCTTTGATTAATCGATTATCAAAGTACCATTTTTGACAGTACTGTCTTTTAATGTCGGAGCAGAAATCTGAACGGAGCAGCAGCTGCAACAAGTGGTGTGACTGTATCAGCAATTCCAGTTCCGCCGGAGCTACCACCGTAACTGCCGTCTGTGTTTTTTTTTTGGTAGTAAACTGCGGGCTCCTCAGCTCAACTGGAATTTATATCCGTGAGTATTTTTTTGGATTCCAATGCTTCTTTGATTGTATTGTCAATATTTTTCAGAAATGATATTTGTCATTTTTTTGTTGAATAATGAATTATGATTACATAAACAATTGATCATGCAACTTGCTACAATTAGAGCTATAAATTATCTGTTTTCTTATAATAATCCAAAGTCATGTTTGGAGCCTACTTTTGGGTTATCCTGCATTTCATGTTAGGCCTAAATTGATTGTTTAGAGTCAAAATGTCATAGTAGTAGGTTGTGTTTGAAATGAATCAGGTTTGGTAGTTCACTTTTCTGTTTAATCTTTGACTGCTCCTCTTGAACGTAAGTTCCCAATTTTTAATAAAAAAATTATCTCCAAATTAGTGAATTTTAGTCTGAGGACTAACTGGGAGATTTTAAAAAATATAAGAATGCAATGTGATATAGCTCAAGAATGTAAGCAAAATTTTTCCTTGAAAATAACCGAAAATGAATTGATATATACATAGAGTATAACCTGAAGTACCACAAAATAGTCTAAAAAAATAATAAAGGGATTGTTTGGTGGAATATTGTTATGCATGCCGTGATTTGCATAGTAATTAGGGTTGATGTTAAAAGTTGCTTATAAAAACTGTCTTCATTTAATTTTACTGGATCTCTTTTCAGAGATAAAATCATGCCGGTTAATTAAAAGCGAGCAATATATTGGTTGAGTGAAATTGATGAAGTCTGCCGATTGTTGAAGTACATAGTCTTACAACAATTAACATTGTGATCCATTATATGCACATTCATTTCTTTTACATTTGCTTTGTTAAATTTAACATCTGTTTGCCATGAATGGGATTTCATAATTGTGATAGCATAACATAATCTTATGAAGTGACATGAAATTAGCGTTATGATTTACAGGTCACATTTTCATCACCTTAGCTAATTATTTGTTTCTCCAGTAACCAACTAGGGTTGTATAATTATCTTTCATCGTAAAAAGGAGTATAATTGCCTTTCATCGTAAAAAAAGAAGGGATAATTTCACATAGTCACTATAGTTTACGAAAGTGTACCATGGTCATTATTCTTATTTTTGTCACAGGAAGATCATCCAATATTGAATTTTTCAAGATTCCCAGGCCAGAAAGATGACGAAGCATGCCACGCCACTTAAATATCATCATGCAGAGCCGAAACCAAAACCAACCTGTTACCCTACCCGAGCCGACGTTACCCAAAAAATTAAAAAATCCCTAACCCAGATGCAAAGCAAAAACAAAAACGATTGAACAAACATTCAAAGTTCATAAACACCTAACAAAATAATGTCATTGTCTCAGCTTCTGAAATAAAGCTTGAAGCAAAGCTTTGACTTCTCCTTGGAATTCTTTTCATGTGTGGCAAAATCATCTGCAAAAATCCCAGTTGTTGGATTCCGAGCATTCAATGGATATGAAAAATTAAAAATCAGCAGATCCACCTAACCCTTATCACCAAAACCTATTTCATGGAAAGCCACCTAACCAAAATCGAAGAATGAGCGAGAGAGTAGGGCTGATCGGGAGAGAACGATAGAGCGCGAGGAAGAACTTGAGAAAGCAAGCAAGCGTGAGGATGATGTTTGGGCTTCTGGTATGTCAAATCTCTTCTGCTCTTTTTTTTTTTTAATTTTTTTAGGGATTTTGGGTATGTTGATCTATTCTTCTCTGCTTTTTTTTTTTTCATTTTTTTAGGGATTTAGGATTTACTCAACTAAGACTGGCGGTGAAGAAAATTTAAGAAGCGGAAAGTGAATCCTATTCGAACTACTTAAAACACAGGAAACCCAGCAGCGGACTCATCTTCCCCACGATGATGTTATACCTACCCAACTACTTAAGATCCCAGGATGATGTTATACCCATTTTTTATCACGTGGATCCCTCGGATGTTCGAAATCCAACAAATGGGATTTTTGCAGATGATTTTGCCAGACATGAGAAGAATTCCAAGGACAAGGCAAAGCTTTGAGTTGCTTTAAGGTTTATTTCAGAAGCTGAGACTAGTGAGATTTTTTTGTTAGGTGTTGATGAGCTTTGAATGTGGATGTTTTTGATTTCTGTATCTGTTCAATGTTATCGTTTTTTATTTGCATATGGGTTAGGAATTTTTAATTTTTCTGGTCAAGTCGGTTTTGGGCCGGACCTGTTTTGGTTCTAACAAAATGGTCTGATATTTTTGATTTCTGGATCTGTTCAACGTTATTGATTTGCATATGGGCTAGGAATATTTATTTTTTTGGGTCAAGTCAGTTTTGGGCCGGATCTGTTTTGGTTCTAACAAAATGGGTTGGCTTTTCCACGGCGATATTTAAGTGACGTGACATTTCTCGTCATCTTTTTGGTTTGGGAATCTTGAAAAACTGACTGGAGTGAGAATATACCAACAGTCGGTTTTAAGTGACAATATGTGAAATTATACCTAAAAAGGAATAATGGAACGTAAGATGTAGTATTAATACATAATTTATCCTTCAAACTTGTACGGTTTTTTCTGCTCATTTTAAATTTTGACCGTTCAATTTATCTTTTAAGTTTGCTTAAATTATTTCAATTTTTTTTTGATTTTACTTAAATTATTTTAATTATCCTCTAAATTTAATTAAATTGGATAATTTATTAATTTTTTTTAATTCATCATAGCTTTATTATGATTTTTTTAATTTTTTTTAACTTTCTACGTTTAATAGCAATAATTTGAAAGTAAATTGAAGAATTTTGAAATTTAAACACATTGGAAAAATTCTTAGTTGTGAGGATTTAAACAACTTCAGAGGATAAATTGAACACTAAAAAAATTTAGGGTGATAGAAGAAGAAAACTTACAAGTTTGGAGGATAAATTATGTATTAAGCCTAAGATTTAGATAAGTGATAAATCTCTGTTTTAGAGAATATGTGATTCATTAATTATTTATGCAATATCTTTATAGTTCAATAAGTGTCCTCAGGACGATTGACAAGCCAAGTAACAGGGCAAAGCCCTTTTGAACTCACAATAACCAAAACAATTTAAGAAGAGAATATTGATAATAACTGACATCATACATGAATCTTCGTCCATCGAAGTCTTTCATTTGATTCAAAATCGTCTCCAAACAATGGCGTGAGCAGATCAATCCCGATTTCGCCGGAGCTCACGCCCTAACAATGGTGTGATCATCTGTCATGATTATTACCAAACCAAACAGGATAGATCAAGAATATAAATCATAGACGTAAATGAAGCTGTGGACGGCATTTTATGCTTTCCGATGCAATAGTTATGTACTTCTATGGAACTCGATGACTAATTGGTATAAAACGATACCGCTCTCTCCGTTCAACCATCCCAATGAATATAGTGCAATTGGGTTCAGTTATATTTCGTCTATTAGAGATGACAAACTAGTATCAAGTTGTTTTGGTTATTGCGACAAATCTCTTCTTAGATATGGTGTAAATATGTTACTAATTTTAAAATTCGTCTCAAAAAGACATGAATTTTGAATTTTGTGACAAATCTGTCACAATTATCTTTCAGTTAGAATTTTCCGTATCCTACTTACAGACTGTCAACTATGACAAGCTTCCAAGGTATGGTTTGCATGATTATACCTATGAGGAGTTGGACAGATCGCCACGCCATATGATTGATGAAAGAAGAAAGCAATTGGGTTAAGCTATTTGAGGTTCAGAGACATGGGAATGATCCGATTCTGCCTCCCATGTCTTCGAAACAAAGTGTACTGCAATCACTGGTTCTGGATGACGTCCTCTCCATTCTTGGCAAGGGAAAGGGCACCACTAAGGAATTAACAATTCGCGACACGGGCACTCGTTGGGACATTAGCTATTGCTGGGAGCGAAGTATTGGCTATGGCGGCAGTCTTGTTTCACCTTTGGTTTTTAATGAGAATAATCATGTCAACTAAGTTCTGTATTTCAGTGATGCTTAATTAGAATAAGAGTTCTGAAATTTTCAAGTTTTATTATAGCAGAAGGTTTTCGTTTGGTTTTGACGGGGGCTTGAGCCCTCAAACCCACAATGACCAAAATTATTAGGAGCAGAATATTGATACGATGTGATGGTGCTAATAAATAGTAAACAAAATTAGGGTTAGGGTTAGCCTCTAAATACATATATACACAGTCCAAAGCCTACGAGAGAACAATAAGAAGATTGTCAAATTTACGAGTGAAGCGCCGACAATGAAGAAGCAAGGCCGCATCACTTCACAACTTCCATTCCAAATCATACATGATATAATGCTGAATCTTCCATTGAAGTCTTTACTTCGATTCAAAATCGTCTCCAAGCAATGGTGTAAAGAAATCATCGATCCTGAATTCGCCAGAGCTCACTTGCTGAAACATCAAAACGATGATCGCTTGTCCTTCGTCTTTCATGATGATCGCAAACTCAATCAGGGCAGATCAAGAATATTAATCATAGTCGTGAATGACGTAGAAGTTGAGGTCGGAAAATTGGGCTATAACTACTGGATGAGTTTACCTGAAGGATTGCTGCGACCAGTTAACTTGCCTACTCCTGGCAGTCTTCGATTCATAAACAGTTGTGACGGTATTTTATGAGCTGAGTTCCATTTTAAAGATGACCTTAGAGGTGTACTACTATGGAATCCGATCATTAATTGGTATAAAAAGGTACCCTTCTCTCCTTTCAGCAAATCGATTCTTCTTACTGCAATTGGGTTCGGTTATGATTCGTGCGCCAAGGATTACAAACTGGTAAACTTTGTGAATTCGGAGGTTGTTGAAGTAATGAGTTTGAGATCGAATTCATGGAGAATGGTACGCTTAGTTTATCATGAAAATGCAGAATTTCCTCTTGATGTGGTGCATTTAAACGGAATCTTCTATTGGCTAGATTCAAATCGGAAAGCAAGAATAATCGTTAGCTTTGATTTAAGGAAGGAGACATATGGCGAAATCCAAATGCCTCCAACTTCCGAATGGGATTATAATCTGTTGACAACTTTCGATGGTATGCTTTGCATAATTCGTCGGCCGTCATTTAGTGGTTATATGGTTGTATGGGTAATGAAAGAAGAACGCAATTGGGTCAAGCTAGAAGAAACCGACTGGTTCAAGCTAATCGACGGTTCATATTGCCTCCCCATTCATGACAGAACAAAGAGTCTTTACCGACAGTTGCTGGTTATGAACATTGTCACCCAATTATTGACTATGTTGGCAGTCTTGTTTCACCGGTTTTCGGTGAGAATGATGCCAACTAAGTTCGGCATTTGGGCAATTCTGGTTGAAAAAATAAATGTTCTGGATTTTAGAATAAATCTCTTTTCAAATTTAATTATAACACAGCTTTGGTGTGTGGAATGAGAAGAGGAGCAATTCATCAACTCCTTTGCAGCCTATATATTCTATCACTAGGTCACTAATTAATCTCTTTCATTGTACAACTGTTTTGGCTCTGTAGTAGACAAGGAGAACATAGAGTAAAATAGGAACATAGCCAATGAGAAACAAAAAGAATCGTTTAGATAACAGCCAGGAATCAAGTTCCTAGAATGATTGTGAATTTACATGTTTAATAAGAAGATTTTGAAGGGATGAATTGAAACTATAATTAGACATGGTTTGGAGGCATTTTAGATGATTTCAGAAGTGTCGGATTGAACTAAAATCATTTGACTCGCGGAGCTTGATTACAGCTTTTGCAGTTGAGAGTTTTTTTATACGAAGAATAACTTCCAAGAAGCTTAAAAACATTAAATAGCTCGACATTTGCTCATTTTTGTATTTATGACTCGACCTTTTGGCAATAACACCCGATAGCAATAACACTAACTTTATGATTTGTTGCATTTGTGTACTACTTTTGTGATTTATTGCATTCGTAACACTAATTAGTATTTTTGTTATAAAAAACGACAATTGATGATGTAGCACTGATTGCGTGATAACTATCACTTAAAAACTAACGGCCACATGATCACATTGTCAATGTTACGTCATTAATTGCTGCCTTTTTTTACGAAAATATTAACTCGTATCACGAATATAAAAAATCATAAAAATAATACTATTGAATATTATTTTAACAAAGACCGTATCATTTAATGTTATTAAGCCTTCTCAAAAAGAAGTCATGTGTTAGAGCCTACTTTTGGGTTACCCTGCATTTCATGTTAGGCCTAGATTGATAGTTCAGAGTCAAAATGTATAGTAGTAGAATTTTGGTAAAGAATTACCCAAACAGAATTTGAGTTTACAAAACATTTGTGAGGAAAGCTTGAAAATTTCAATCCCATTCAAAACTAAATTCTATTTTCAAAGTTTGCATCGCCAAACAAGGTCTTTCATCGAGTACAGTTGCCCAATGTCAGCAAGACCAAGTTTGAACATGTGCCCAAAATTGCAAAAACAATTTAGAAGAAGCTAAGAACCGAGTAATCAGATGCCCAAACTGTAGTAAAAGCACAAAGCATTCTAAATGTTTACGGGAGCACTGATTCAAGTGTTTTACTATTTGCTTTGTCAATATTTCAAGTCTTATTTCTTTTTAGCCCCTGTTTGGAATACAGGAATTCATTTGCAATTATATAATTGTGTTGGAAATGAATCAGGTTTGGTGATTCACGTTGGGGTGTAATCTTTGACTGCTCCTGTTGAACGAAGTTTCCAATTTTTAATCAAAAATTATCTCCAAATTGGTGAATTTTAGTCTGAGGACTAAATGGGATATTTTAAAAAGGATAGGAATGCAATGTGAGAATACGATATAGCTCAAGTAAGCAAAAATTTTCCATAAAAAATAACAAAAAATGAATTGATGTAGTGTATAACCCAAGTACCAAAAAATAGTCTAAAAATAATAATAAAGGGATTGTTTGGTGGAATATTGTTATGCATGCCATGATTTCCATAGTAATTAGAGTTGACTTGAAAGTTGCTTATAAAAATCTTCTTAACTTAATTTTACTGCATGTTTTTTCAAAGATAAAATCATGTCGCTTTAAATCGAGCAAAATTCATGAAGTTTGCCGATTGTTAAGGGATATAGTCTAATAACAATTAACATTGTGATCCATAATACCAAGGGTTGTTTATATGCAGATTCATTTCTTTTGTATTTGCTTCGTTAAATTTAACAACTGTTTGTCATGAATGGGATTTCATAACTGTGATAGCATAACATAATCTTATGAAGTGACATGAAATTACTGTTATGATTTACGGGTAACGTTTTCATCACGTTAGCTAATTATTTGTTTCTCCAGTAACCAAGCATGGCTGTATAAATATCTTTAATAGTAAAAAGGAACGTAAGATTTAGACGAGTGATAAATCTCTTTTTTTAGAGAATATATAATTCATTAATTATTTATTAAAAAAATTTTACTTGCACTTGGTGTATGACCCACTCATATACCAAACTAATCAAAATCTTTGAAATATTTTCTTAAAATAGACCAAAATAAGTCAAATTATTTATATATTATATTTTAATTAGTTTCAAATTATTTATATATCATATTTTAATTAGTTTAATGCAAGAACATAGTCATACACCAAGTGTATATAAAAAATTTTCTTATTTATGCAGTTCAATGAGTGTAGCTCCACAGGACGATTTACAAACCAAGAAAAAGGCAAAGCCCTTTTGAACTCACAATAACCAAAACAATTTAAGAAGAGAATATTGATAATAACCGACATCATACATGAATCTTCGTCCATCGAAGTCTTTAAAGCGATTCAAAATCGTCTCCAAACAATGGTGTGAGCAGATCACCCTGGTGAAGTGCCATTGGCAAGCTTCAGGATTCACTCAAGGCTTTGCA
>CAODLS011102481.1:0-16660 GCA_948243855.1 Flueggea neowawraea | reverse complement strand
AATTTCTCAGAACCAGGATACTATGAGGATGGGAAGTTCGGTATAAGATTGGAGAATGTGCTTATAGTCAAGGATGCTGATACAAAATTCAATTTTGGTGACAAGGGTTACTTATCATTTGAGCATATAACATGGGTAAGTACATATCAAAGTTTCAAAATTTCCAACTGATGATGTTCCTCAAACTTATTTTTCTCGCATTTCCATGAAGTTTTAACTGTTGCATTTTACCGTTGATCTATACTGTACTTTGTTTCTTTGTTAATGTGGGACTTGGGATTTGAAATGGTAGCCAAACCAGATTGCATCGTGTGACGGTCTGGAATGTATTTCTTCACTGGGTCATGCTGGTATTCTGCTACATAAAGATTATGCAATAAATTATTGTTATTCTTACATTCTGACACATGGTGATCTGTTGAATGTTGATGAGTAGGCACCGTATCAGAAGAAGATGATCGACTTTAGCTTATTAATGCCAGATGAGGTAGATTGGCTGAACACCTACCACACAAGATGTAGGGATATTCTGGCTCCATATATGAATGACCAGGAGATGGCATGGTTGAAGAAAGCAACTGAACCTGTGTCTTGCCCTTAGAAGTTCGAGACTCTGCTTCTCTGCCCACTTCAGTATGTGAACGTTAGATAATGAAACGGCAGAATAGTTGCTTGTCACTTAATGCCTTGTTTGGAACAAAGGGAGAGGAAAGAAAATCAAAAGGCAACTATTGAAACACAAGTAGCGAAACTTCAAAAATTTACATCTGCCTCTTTCTTTCCTTTCATTTTTCTTCTATTTTGAAACATACCCTAAATTCTAATGAGTGTTTTGGCTTTAGTTCTTCTATGTGTATATGTGGAGCCAGAAATTTATTTAGTTTGGTCTCAAACTCTTAGTGAGCAGCAGCAGCAGTTGTTTCCAAATTATTCATCGATAAACAGGAAGTACACCAGTTCCATTGCTGGGGAGGAACTTTACTGGTAGACATCTATGCTTGTACTAATGGGTGATTTATTACTGGTTTTAAGGATTGTATCTTCATATGCGCCAGCTTTGATACTTCCCTAAGTTCCATTGTCTAGTGCCTCAAACAGCCTGTAGACATTCCTTTGTGACACGGCGAAGGGAGTTAAGAGGATCCACCCTTTCTGAAAGCTTTCTCAGCACTGGATTTCAAGGTCATGGCCTTTTCCCTTCTTGCATCTCCTGTGTCTTCCATGAGTGATCTAACCATTGTATCTATCTCATCCCTCCCCACCACTTCCTTCGTTGGCGAAACCTTCGATCTAATGGCAATCCCTATGTTCTCTGTAAGCATTGCTGCATGCATTCCCTGCTCTGCATACAAAGGCCATGCTAGTATTGGCACTCCATTCACCATACTCTCCGAACTAGAGTTCCGGCCACAGTGCGATAAGAACCCACCCACTGATGGATGGCTCAAGATCTCAGTTTGTGAAGCCCATAATGGCACCACCAATCCAGTCCTCTTAGTCCTGCTCAGGAACCCATCGGGAACGTAACGTGGCGTGTCATCGCTTCTATGGCTCGTATTGAAAACAGCTGCTGCCGTGTCATTCTCGACCGGCGGCCGAACCACCCAGATAAACCTCTGCTCTCATTTCCAACCCCCAAGCCAATTCAGTCGTTCGTTTTGCCGATAAGGTCCCACCACTCCCAAAAGAAACATATATGACCGATCAATCGGGTTGCATGTCTAGCCATGCCGTCAAGTTGCTATCTAGACAAGGTTTGACCGATCTGACCAACGGTCCAACTGGATGAACCGGCACCCGAGTCATCATCCCCAACTACTTTTTGTCCCTAAATGCACGGAGTGTAATTGACTCAAGATCCTGCCGCGTGTTCACCAAGATACCGTCGGCGGTTGGTATCTCAATCCGCATGCGTAGATACTCGAAATACATGTGATCCTGCCGGTCCAAAACCGGCTCAAAACTTCCTCAGCCGGAACCGCCATGCGACCTGGAATCAACATGGGTTCTTGGTTCTTGACAAGCTCACCGTCGACCAGCTTATCAAGGGCGGGTAAATGGACGGTAAGTGCAAGAAACCAAGCAGTGGAGGTGATAAACACATATTTCATCATCTTGAACTCATCAGCCACAGCGAAAGCTTCGGTTCCAAACAAATCAACAACAAGAACCGTTGGACGAACAGCCATGTCATGTATTGCAGACCTCAAGCATGCTAAAGCCTCACGCATCATCATTGCTAGTTGAGTCAAGATAGCAATGGTTGGGTTGATAAGGGCAGAAATGTCCACAGGAGGTAATATAACAACATTAAGGTTTTGAACATCCAAGTCATTGAGAAGCTGCGAGAGTGAGAGGGAGGCATCAGTTGTGACAACAAATACGGTGACGCTGAAGCCGTCTTCTGCGACGAGGCGGTTGCCGAGTTCCACGACAGGGATGAGATGTCCCATGCCAGGACTAGCTAAAAGAGCAGCGTGGGGATTTGTTTGCATGTTTGAAATTAAAGATAAGAAGAGTGTAATTAGGGTTTTTGTAAGATGAGTTGCATGGATCTTCTAGGTATTTATAATGTTGTGAAAGTGTCGTCCAGAGGTTCTAATAGTTGGGATAGCGAATCAACGGTCGTAATATGTCCAACAATTCAAGTCTCCTTGACAAGATTATTAAGCCATTGTTTGTTTGGATGAAAATGGAGAGAAGAGAAAAAAAATGAAATGAAATGACATTTCTTTTTTATTGTTTGTTTCAAAGGAAATAGAGAGGAATAGAGAGAAAATAATTAAAATGGAGAGAATCAACTGATTTTTTTTTGGTCGGCAAAATTATTAACTGATTTGAAGATCCAGCCCAGCAGCAATTAATATGCTACACAACACAAATTTATCAAGTGTATCTTTAATGGTGTGACTTGACAGCCTAGTGTCATAATATCATACATTAATTTGTAGATAAGTCAAATTAATATAATTTTCACAAAAATTATTATTTTTTAATACAACATTTACCATTTTTATTAAAATCGTTGCCTCGTTGTCATTTCATTAAGTACTATCCTTAAATATATATTAATATGGTGATAACAGATAATCCCCTATCAATTTAAAAAGTGATGATGAAAAAAATTTCGATAAAAGAATAAATATGTAAAATATTTTACGTTAAAGTAATAAGAATAATAATAATAATAATAATAAGATCAACATGGTGGAAGCCATTTGTGTGGAGCATCTGATTGAGACAACAGTGGTCGACCATAAGGCTGCATGTAATCATATTACGAACGGGGCTACCGTTTATAGCCCGTTCTATGGGGACGCGTTACCTTGTTCCTGTGATGTAGTCCGTCCTTCTGCGGGAAGACGGACTACATGTGTCATTAATTTTTTTAAATCAAAATCTGACCGTTGGATCGTTTTGATCAAACGGTCAGATTTACTCCAACAGTAATATTACCGTTGGAGCCGAAAAATTACCCTTTTGGTTCCTAACAGCTAATTTTACCTATTTTCCTATAAATACCCCACTAAACACATTTTTTTCTCTCATTTTTACACTTCAAACACTCATTTATCTCTCCCAAACTCTCTCAACTCTTAAAATTTGATACTCTCAAATTACTCCCACTCCAATTTTTTTCCCAAAATTATGGATTCCAACAATGAAAATATTCAATCATCTTCTCAAAATAATCCATCAAATTTTGCCAACTACCAATATTCTCAAAATAATCTATCAAATTTTTCCTCTTTCACAAACTATCAATTCAATCCCACTACTTCATTTTTCTCCTTTCCATATCAACTCGCACTTTTTAATTTTGGTAATTTTCAAAATTTTACGTCCAATTATTTTTCACAAAATAATCCTTACATCCCCGTGTTGAATATGTGCTCGATGACGGGTTTCCAAGGGGATTCTCCTACTCCTAAAATGAACCCTCCCCCCGAACCCACTATTGGTCTATGTTGGTGCCAAATACAAAAAGTGGATCCCTCCACACGACGCCAAGTTGGCTAAGTGTTGGATCGCTATTTTTGAAGATCCGATAATGTCCAACGACCAAAACACCAACTCTTTTTTGAAGCGGGTGGTTGCACGCTTCAATCACGGGTTGGAGGCAAGCGACCATCGTTATGGGAAGACCGTTAAAAATAGGTGGCACACACTCAACAAAATTATCACCTTATTTAACGACATCTACAACAACGTTGCTTCGACTTATCATAGCAGTTGGAGCGACGACATGATTATGGAGCGAGTACACGCTGTCTACTTGGTTGAGGCGAAAACCCATTTCCTCCACGATGACGTTTGAAAAATTTTACGTGATCATCCGAAATAGAGAGAAGCATTGCCCATGGATCCCGAGGCTGGTTCAAAAAGAACCAAGGTGAACGCCCAATGCACCTATACTAGCTCCGGCTCCTTCGATCTCAACGCCTCCAATCCTAGCGTTGAAGGAGAGCCAACCCAAGAGGCTCTCCCAATAGGTCGAGATAAGGCTAAAGGGGAAGAGACAAGAACCAAGCAAAAGTCGAAACACAACGTGCATGAGAAAGGAAAGTCGACATCAAAAGTCTCCGAAGTTGCGTCTATTTTGGAAGCTAATAGAAAGAAAGAAAAAGAACAACGGTTTGAGATCGAACAAGAAAAAATGGAATATCTCAAAGATCAACAGTTTAAGGAAGACATAGCATGCTCGACAAAGATATGTCAAACATGACTCCCGCGGCACGACGTTTGCATGAATACGATTTTTAAAAAAATGTGAAAAATATGGGTTGTAGTATTTTTAATTTAATGTAATATTTAATATTTTATTTGTAATATTTTAATTTTAATGTAATTTTTTTATTTTAATTTAATTTTTAAATTTTATGAATTACTTTTATTTTAATGTAATATTTTTATTTTAACGAATTATTTTTATTTGAATGAGCACTTTTTATTTCAATGAATTTGGGGTAGAAAGTATTAAATGAAGTAGTAGATAAAAGTTGGGGATTAAAATAAAATTGTGTTTAGTGGAAAGCTAAGTATGAGTCCAGCGTAACTCTTAAAGTAGTCCATGAGTTATGGATAAAAATCTGAGGGACTAGGAACTGAGGACTTTAATAAAATAACAATAAAAATGTTGAACAGACATCTCGCGGAATGACTTCAGGGACCGTGGGTTATAAGTAGCCTTGTGGTGGTGGTGGGTGGGAAATATCAATCGCTTCAACTTTATATTTTTATTAGAGCATCTTCTTCTTTAATGATATTTTAAAGTATAATTTTGATTTGCACCAAAAAAAATATAGTTTTGATGATATTTTAAAGAATAATTTTAATATAAATAAAGAATATATTTAATTATATTAAATAAAAAATATTTTTTTAAGATTTAATAGTAATTTTTTAAAATTTTAAAAGAAAATTATTTTTTATTTATTATGTTTTTAATCAATATAACTAGATTATTATTAATGTCATATAATATAAAAAACTATGTATGACTCTATACAATTAATTAATAAAAATAATTTTTTATTTTATTTTTAGATTATAAAGAGTGAATTAAAATTGTAATATATTTAAAGATAGCATTCAAGATATTTTTACAATAAAAATCATGTAATAATCAAATATTTAGCTATCCTTTAATCATTTGTTTTTTTGTGCTTTTATGGATATAAGGCCAATTTAGGAATCAGTGCATCAATAGTATATTAAGGTAATTTCATACTTTAGTCCTTTTGACTATGATGTCGAATTAGGGTTCGATCCTAAATTATAAAATTAGATTACGAAAGTAGATTTAAAAAGTTAATTGTATATAATAAAAAAAAAAGAGAGAATAGCTTGTATTTTAAGAAATTGCTTCTAGTTACATTCTCAAGTAAATTTAATGGAAACATGTCATCCTTTTATTAGTAGATTGAATGTGTTTTGTGGGGATTTGTGGCTTTTATTAAAAAGTAAATTATATAATATGTTGAGAAAATTACAATCCATGACTTTTTTTATATTTTAATTTTACATGTGCAATACAAGAGATTATATTTTCTAGTATGAAGCATTCGTATTTTTAATTTCACAAATGTCACCATATTTATATCCTCGTCTTTCCTATTTCGCTCTCTATTTTCCATTTTCAACAGTCGTGTTTTCTCTCTCTTCTCTCTCTCTCATCTCATCATCGACACCCTTCTCTTTGCCTTTAACTGTTGCTCGATCTTTTAAAAGGCGAGAAGAGAGCCAACACAAAATAGAGAGAAGATTTGAGATGAGACAAAGATGTCAAAGAGAGAGAGAGAGAGAGAGAGAGAGAGAGAGCGACGTCGAAAGATAAGGATAGAGAGGGAGAGCGACAAAAGTGAAAGGAGGAGGAGAAGTACTTTTGATACCTCACACGTACGTGACTTTATCTGTCGTACGTTAACTTTGTCTCACGTACGTGATAATCACTTCTTCCATCAACTCCATTGCTTCTGTTTCAAGTTACGGCCGAACTCACGTACTTGATATTAATCTACCGTACGTGACATATACACACGTACGTGACTTTTGACACACGTAAGTTAATCATCCTCATGTCAAATTCTGCACTTTGTTCATCATCAAAACTTAGAGAAATCTCAATGTTAACCACCCTTGGTTCAACAATCTCCCCCTTTTTGATGATGACAAAACACTTAACTCCCCCTGAATAAATGCATAAGAATTTGAAGATCGAATCAAAGTTTTTAGCCTTGTTCATTTGGTTAGCTCATCACATGAATAACCAAGATGTTCAAATCAACAATGATGCCAATTATAAGAATTTATGCAACATTCTCCCCCTTTTTGTAATCATCAAAAAGATATTCAAAATCAACATACTCCCCCTTTTTCAAAGAAAAGAAATCAAGAATTATTAAGCACAAAATGCTCCCCCTTAGTAAATGCATTTATCAATCAAATCATTTTGGAAGTTAAAACTCCCTCTTTGAAATTCAAAGTATGCATTAAAAATCACCTGAAATTAATACCATTTAAAACAAACATTTTGCAATCAATACAATTATACAATCAAAACATCAAGTCAATCAACTAAGTAATATTTAAAAAAAATATCATAAATGCAAGGAATCAAAACAATGCAATAAATCACATTCAATCAACACGTAAATAAAATAAAAAAAATAAAGCAAAGTTTAGGGTCAAGAATGGGTTACCACATTTGCTTTCCTTTTCTTCTTATTGTCTTTGATGGCCGTTAAGCACAAAGCTCCCACTTCATTGTTGTCATCCTCAAGAATTCTTCTTTTTCTCCTCTTGTCTTACACCAAGGTTGATTGTGGCTCAAACCTCTAAAGCCAACAAGGTTGATTATGTCTTAAACCTCCAAGGCCAACAAGGTTAATTACGGCTCATACCTCTAAAACCAACAAGGTTGATTACAACTCATTCCTCTAAAGCCAACAAGGTTGCTTCAAAGGTGCAAGATTAAACCAATACAAACTCTTGCTTCAAAGGTGCAAGATTAAACCACTAACAATACAACCCTTGTTTTCTAGATAAACAAGAAAACTTTTCCCCTCTCAAATACAATGATTTTCTCAATAAGGAAGAATGAAATTAATAATAAACACTCTCAAGCAATAATGAATTTGCAAGTATAAAACTCTTTTGAGAAATGTATGAATGATTTGCAAATATGAGCAAGAGAAAGCTTAATGTTGTTGTAAGATGTTTGCAAGTGATAAACAACTGCTTTTCTGATGTGCCTTGAGGTTATTTATAGATTTGCATGTTGATATAGCCATTGGAGGATTGAATGTAGCCGTTGTAAACCAAAATGGGGCACATTTAATGCACTGTCAGAGTATTCTCACGTACGTGACCTGACTTGAGCTCCAACACACGTACGTGAAAATTAACTACATGTATGTTGATCATAGCGGATTCCCAGTTGATCATAACGGATTCCTAGTTGACGTACGTGAACTATAACTGACGTACGCGACTTCTATATTTGAACCATCCAGTAGCTTATGTTTTCAATCCGGAGCATCTTGCATACTTGAAACTCCATCTCACGTATGTTAGATACATGTGACCGTTGCTTCTACTATTTGTCTCGATCCGCGTGAAATCCAAACAAACATGCTCTGAGATAAAATCTTTATCTTGTCTTGTATGACTGACGTACATGACTTTACATGTCACACATATGTGTGACTTAATGCCTTCAAGTGATTCAAGACTTCAATTTTCCCACTTAAATTTTGATCATTTTTCACGTACTTTTGATACCTCACACGTACGTGCATTTATCTGTCGTACGTTAACTTTGTCTGACGTATGTGATGATCACTTCTTCCATGAACCCCATTGCTTCTGTATCAGGTCACAACTGAACTCACATACTTGATATTAATCTACCGTACATGACATTTACACAAGTACGTGACTTTTGACACACGTACGTGGATCATCCTCATGTCAAATTATGCACTTTGTTCATCATCAAAACTTAGAGAAATCTCAATGTTAATCACCCTTGGTTCAACAGGACCTAATCAATATAAATGGGCTTTTTTTATCTATTGTTGTATCTTCTTCGTAAATTCTAAAGAGAGTTGGACTATAACTATGAAGACTGAAAAGATTCTAGCAAGTAAAAATTGGACAAAAAAAATTGAGGCCTAAAAGCAATAAAATTAGGTGATGAGGGATTAATTATTTTGGAATGGAAGTTCTACTGAAACTTTTATCGAAAGAACAAAAACTGATAGTTTGGACTCAAATGCTTCCAATGATCAGAAATGAGTATAGTCAAAGAAAATTGGTTAGAACTTCTATCTATAGGTTCGTTAATATTTTTAGGGTTAAGTTTATTAGGAGTAGAAGTTCTACAAAAACTTCTATTTGAAGAACATTTAACACTGGCAGCTTAGATTAAAATGCCTATAATGATCACAAAATCTTCTCCAACAACTGCAAATATTTTTCAACGGTCAAGAGGACATTTTTGGATATAATAGGCCTCAAGAAGCTCAAAGAAATGACAAGTATTGATCTTCATTTGCATATATCTTTCTAAGAGCTATTCTTGACAAAATACTTGTGTTGAACTAGTTTCTCTCTTTGAGTCTACATTTCCAAATTCAGTTGATAGACTGCTTTATAAACATTATTGTAACTTTGTTGAGAGTGTTTAAGGTCTTCTAACACCCATTAAGTTAGGGAAGTTGTAACGGATTCCAAGCACCTCAATTTATGGAGCTTGCCCCCGTGAAGCAAGTGTTGTATATTTTGCAAAGAAAGAGATAGTAAAGAAAACTCTCAAGTAGATACTTGGAGAGTGAATATAGGTTTGGTTAAGCCGAACCACTATAAATCTCAGACTTGATTTCTCTCTTTCCCCAAGCTCTTTACATTACATTACTTTGTGCTTATATTGTCATTTCCTTCATTATTTTTGGTTTTGCAAAAATAATTAAAATCTAATTTTATTTTTAAAAAAACTAATTCATCCACCTCTTGGCTTGCTATTTGGGTCAGATATATACTGAAAAAAATAAGAGGCAAATACCATTTTTTAAGTCAGCTCACAACAGTCTTTATTTCAATGAACAATGCAAATTTCATCATTACAGTACATATCCAGAGATTGCTAGAAGGTAAGTCCATTCTGAAGGGCCAATGAGGAGCGAGAGAATAAGAGAAAATGGAATTTTGAAGAAATAGATTGATGATTAAAATGCATACTGAGCGCTAAAAGGTTTCCTTGGTGGTTAACTATTCTTCCATCGTATTTGATTATTAAATAGTAAGCACCGGAAGGTTTCCTGGGTATAACTAATTATTTTTCCATCATATTGGATTTATGTTTTGTATGTAATAATAGTGGATTTATATCAAGTAGATACTGATGATTAATGTACGGCGAAAATTTGGTTCTAAAGCACTAGAAGCAATTGCTTTAAACGTAAATCAATTTAAAATTGGTTAGTGTTAACACAAAGTAATTAAGTTTTATTTAATTCAACTAGTAAAATTAAGTTATAAGGACTAATTTAACTAATTTTTAAATTATAAAGACTTAAATAGAAAATATGACAAATTTTAGGGACTGAAAACTGCTTGTCTCTATATAGCTAAGCCTTTTTTGTAATAATGTTTTGACATTTGCTTAGCATCTATTTCATTTTTTCTGAATTGGATAATCATGGATGTTGGAGTTCAGGATTATGTTTTATCTTTTCATAGTTTTAGTTATTTATCTTGCTACACCTTGCATAACTTTTAATCCTTAGAAGCTTGTTTACATAGTAAGACTGTTGTTGGACAGTACGAGAGCCACACTGATTATACTCTTCTAGGGATGTATCGACTTATTCATGGTGTTGATGTTTAATAGGTTTAGATTAATTAGGCTGTAAAATTAGATATGATAACATTATTGTCTTTGGCTTTATGATTAGAAGGTGTCTTATTTTTTTCCAAACAATTATTTTGCCAATAATTTTGTAGGCTATGGCTGAGATGCCAACATTTGATCTCCTTTTAACTTTTTTTTTTTAGTTTCCCACGAAATATCTCCGTTGATCGCAAAGACTAATTTTCGTCGAGTATAGAAAGGAAAAGATAAACCTTTACCAATAAAATTTGCTCTATTCGTAAGAGTCAAAATTTAAACCCCACCACTTGCTTAAAGAACAAAAGTACATACCACTCACATCAACCTACCTTAGTTATTCTCTTTTTTAACTTTGACATCTAACAACGCAAACGTTTGTTAACTGAACAAAATTCCGCAACTTCCAAGATTGGTAGACTATCAAGTCATCATTAAAAGTTGAGGATGGGCTTTTATATTCACTTGAAAAGGGTTTCTTCTTTTTGCATAAATATCTGACTCTTATTCTTCATGAGGAGGTACAACTTTTAAGCATTGTCTTACAGCATCCCCAAAAGACTGTGATTCTTCTCTGCTATACTATATTTTATTCGTTGGTTTAATTTAACTTACTTTGATATTTGTACACACTACAATAATATTCTCTACCATACTTCTTATTTTAATATTTTATAACTAAAATTGAATAAGAGCAGTTATAAATCAACCACTTTTTGAAATAATTACAACTACTAATCATATCTTATTCGGCAACACAAAACCACCTATTCATTGTTTTTGCTCTTCTTCTTCTTCTTCTTCTTCCATCTCCAGGTACCAAGAACCAAACTTTTCCATCTCTTTTCACATTATTCATATCGGGCTACCTTAGTTTGTTTATAGGTTTCAACAAAAATACATTTTTTATAAGAATTTTTCTTGTTTAGCGTTTCTATTAATTTACTGTGTGGATGAGTTAATGTTGGAAGGGAATAAACAGGAAAAGTTTGTGTCTTGAAGCATTTTGTACTTGATTTTCAATTTTGTGTCATGGGAATTCTCTGTCACTTCTTGCTTCATAGCTATAAAGCCAGAATTCACAGACTTTGAAGCATATTGTTGCTATTCAATGCATTTTCTATTAATATGTGATGGTGAAATTGGACTGAATCTAACATTGCGTTAAACCCTTTTAGTGTTCAAAAATGCTTCCCGAATATAATTTGAGTTTACATATCAAATAAAAGGATCTTGTTGCTTGCTTATTGAACTTCCATAGAAATTTTTTAGCAGCATGCAAAGGCTTTGTAATTGCCGAGATTGCTTGCTTAATTCTTGATGTAGCTCTTTTACTGATTATTTTCTTATATCACGAAATAAACATGATTATTTTGCAACATGTCTTCCTCTCTGTTTGTGCTTAATATGTTAAAAGAAGAAGATCTTGATGATGAAACTACATGGGTTGTTGCTATAGCCCCTATCGAACACATGAATCAATCAAAAAATTATGATGCACATCATGGTGGATCTATTTTGAATCGTCGCACGATCAATCACCACAGATTAGACGGTCAGAAAATTCAATATATTCAGAGCATGTATTTCGTAGACGATTCCGTATATGTAGGCCTTTATTTTTTCGAATTCAAATAGCAGTTGAGTTATATGACAAATGTTTTGCTCAAAGAAGAAATGATGTCGGAACTCTTGGATTTTCATGTCTCCAGAAAATTACCGCAGCGTTGAGGATGCTTGCATATGGAGTTTCAGGAGACGCTGTGGATGACTATTTGAGGCTTGGTAGTTGTCACGACTCATCTACGGATCATGACTGGCGTACG
Organism: Flueggea neowawraea; assembly: GCA_948243855.1. Taxonomy (NCBI): domain Eukaryota; kingdom Viridiplantae; phylum Streptophyta; class Magnoliopsida; order Malpighiales; family Phyllanthaceae; genus Flueggea; species Flueggea neowawraea. The sequence goes on along the minus strand of CAODLS011102481.1, from coordinate 4,444 downwards.
AGGCAAACCGTCTAAGAGAACTCAGCCCATCTTGCACAAGCCTCGAAGTACAGAATTACTACCCAAACATTTAATTATAAAAAATGTTTAATGAAAACATTTGTAGTTTAAAACATAAGTAATAAAATAAATATATCATATGTAAAATATATCCAAAACATATCCATAAGTTAAATCTGGCAAAGATATATCAAAATACAAAATGGCAACCTAGTAACCTGATATCATCACAGTGGGGAGCTCTAACATCACAAAGGAAGAGCTTGAACAAAATGACATCACTAACTAAAAGACTCTCACTAATATCCAAGATGCGATGTAGTGTCCGAAGAATTGTAGACCTGAAAGATCAAAATCAAACATAGGTAGAAAATAAAATGGGGTCAGAACCCAGTAAGGAATGACACTCCAGAATGCCTCATATATACCTCACAAAGGCCGTTTTGAAAGCAGTTCAAAAATATCACACGCAAGTATAAGTGGATATATATAAATATATATACACGCTAATACATAGTAGTATTCAAAAATCGTTTTTGAAAATGTTCACAATCAAAGCAAACAGCAGACACAAAAACTTAATATAAATAATATTATTTTCAAAAGAAATAATATCAGGGATATGAGACCAAAACAAATGTGTAAATATATAACACCAAAATCAAAGGTAATGTGGTTTGCACCACTAATCAAAAGCAAAACATGTGTTGGATCCGAACACATGATTACTAACATCCCTAATAGCTGGGCTTTGTCAAAACAATGACATACTAAAGACTACGTACTTCGTAGCAAGTGCGTCTCGTATCCAAAAACATATATCAAAAATTAATTCAAATCAATTAATCATGCAAAGACTTATCAAAACCAAGGAGAATATATATATATATATATATATATATATAGTACTGATTATATAAAATAAAAATCACATAATCAATTTATTAATTAAGTTAATTCTTAAATTAGTCCAATTTTTAAATATATTCGTCACAAAAATGCTGCACACCAAATAAATGAATTTGAAAAAATAAATGGCCCCAACATATAAAAAAGACAAAAAAAAACAATGTACAAATAATAATAAAATATATCTAATTAATAACTTTCATGCACCGTGCGTAGCACGGGAAAACAGCTAGCTATTCTATAATTCTAATGGAGAATTTCTACAGATTGCATGTTATTAACGTGCTTATGAATATTAAGCATTTGCCAATTATAATGCTTTTGTTGCAGAATTTATTGCTTCCATGTTACCAACTAGACATGATCAAACTGAACTGAAACTGCTCGGTCAAAATCGAAACCAGAATCGTAAACCGCAAGTAAAAACCGACGGTTCACGGACTGGTTCCAGTTTAGGAGTTCCAAAAATCAGGGGTTAACCTCTTAAATCAGTGATTTTAACTCTCTTAAACCAACGGTTTTAACCAAAACAAAGTTTCAATCTTTTTAAACTAGCGATTTTAATAATATATATTTTTTAAAAAAATTCTATTTGAATTGAACCAAATCGAAAATGGAATTGCTAACCGAATCGGCCAAACCGTTGACCAAACTAATTAAAATATGAATCGAACTAGAATCGAAATTGAACTACCCAGAATCGCCTCTGGGCGGTTTAGTTCCAAAAACTGAAACTACCAGTTTGTAAATTGTGACCATCTCTATTACCAACTCAGCAGTTGATATGGTTCTTCCATGTGAATTTTAACTGTGCCTTTTTTCTTCGAGACCAAAAATTTCCAATATCTTTGCATTGAATATTGTGATTTGCCGGGGGGGAAAAATTGGGTTGTATTAACTCAGAATTCAGATCATATATATCGACAGTTTTTGTAATAAGCCTTCTCAACTAAGATCAATCTTTTACTTCCTAAATTATTTATTGATGTTAAATAGAAACAAAGCAGTTACATGTACTGATGTACACCATGGTCAAAATTAGATGATAATTACTCTATAATGATGATGAAATCCTAATATTAATTTATGAAAGTTATGTTCAGTTGCAAAAAGGACAGAGAGATAGTAGAAAGTAAAACCTAGAATGAATAAAGCTCATGACTCGTGCGGCGCACTATCGTGCACTAGTATATATTAAAGTATAAATGATCAGTTTTATAATATTTTTATTTATATAAAAAATAAAGAAAAATCCACAACATTGTGCGAGATGCTAATTTAGTTAAAAATTAGTTGAGATGGTATTAATAATGGATAATAAATACGCCATCAATGATTGGTTAAAAATAATGGTTTGAAGAGGAGAAGTAGTTTTTAAAGATAAATTAATGTTAATAGAATGTAAATTTAAAAAGTAAATAAAAATTTATAAGTATATTTTTTTGGTCGGGGAATTATAAGTACATTAAACGTTAATAGATGTAGTTAAATGACATATGGCAAAAAATGTGTTGCAATGTTATAATTTTAATAGATATATCAAATAGATTAGTGGTATAAAAGAATGCACATGCAAAATAGAAATTGCGATTATAAAATTAAGACGGAGAAGAGTATAAAATAAAGAAGCGCAAACAAATAAGAAGACATGGCCACGGTTTAGAACCATCGGTTCTAGTTCAAGGAACATTGAAACGGAATTGAATCGTCCGTAGCCAGTTTTGGTTCTAGTTTGATTTCAATTAGGATGGTTCAATTTACGATTTTGGTTCGATGATTCAAATAATTTAACCGATTTTTTTAAAATATAAATTAATAAAATAATGTTTCCATCCATTTCAATTCTAGTTTCGGTCTAACATCCAATGGTTCTTTTTTTCCTTTGAACCAAAGGTTAAATCGGTTAATTCAAACTGGAGGTTAATCGATGTTTCCATGGTTTTAGGAATATTGAATAGAAATCAGCCTGGTATTGCGGTTCCAAGAGTGTTTGGTTCCAATTTTCTCCGATTTGAACTGCCGATTGGTTCATATTTGGTCATGTCTACAATAGGTTGAGAATATGTGCGACAATTCATGTTAGATGCGTCGTAATTGTATTATGTTATCTGCATATCAGTCATAATTATACATAACATATATATTATAAAAAATAAATTTATATTATTCATATTGTATTGTAATTATGTATCATAAATTATATTATCAGATTAAAAATTATCACCACTAATCGAGAGTATTCGAGAAAATAACATGCAAGAAAAAGGAAGGATTAAATGAACACTCCAACATGGGAAAACCCGACCCCACTCCAAATATCCGGGAACTTAACATACTTAGAGAAACCAACACGTCTTCCTCCGGTTTTTCTTTTCCTTGCTTCTTTCCTTCCAAAGATAACAAGGAAGAAGAGAGAGAAACTTATTTTCTTACACGACCCAGAACAATATTCACTGTTACACAGATACCAATTTCATTTTTTTTAAATTCAGGCACTGACTGACTGATTGATAATATAAAGGAAAAATGGATATACATGAAATAATTGGAGAGACAAATGCAAGATCAACAACAAAGAAGGCAACAAAGAGTGCTATATACGTTTGGGGATACAATCAGAGTGGGCAAACAGGGAGGAGAGGGAAAGAAACGCAATTGAGGATTCCGAAGCAGCTTCCGCCGCAGCTCTTTGGTTGTCCTCCTTCTGTCGCTAATGCTCGGTGGCTCGACATTGCTTGCGGCCGCGAACACACGGCGGCCGTCGCCTCCGATGGATCCCTCTTCACCTGGGGTTTGGTTCCGTTCCCTCTTTCGACTTTTTGTTATCTCTTCGAGTTTTGTGTTTGGTTTATGATGTGATTGCCTTTTTGTCCCTTGTTCTTGTTTGCTGATTGGAAATTAGTGCTGAGAACCGTATAAATGTGGAAAGGAGTGGAAATGTTATATATGAATGAATAGTATTAGCTGTGGGATATGATGATTGGTAATTTTAGGATGATGGGTTTTCAGGGTTTTTTTTTTCTTTGTGGGATTTTTGTTTCATTGTGGCGATAGTTTGAAAGCCTAATTGCTTTCTGATATGCTGCGTTCTTACCTGGGATTTGAATATGAATTCCGTTTTTTTCCCTTCATTTGAACATATTGATGGTTGATATAGCGGCATGTTATTTTTCCCCCCCTCATGATTGGATTGTTAGCTTTCCAATGTAATTTGTGATTAGATTCTAATTTCTATACGGTTGCTGAGTTGTTATATTTGTCACAATAACAATTTTATTCTTAAGTCTATTTGGCTTATGTTGGTTGTTTGTGAAATATGAGAAATTGGTTTGTTTCTCCTTAATCCCACAAGAAAAAGAAGTTAGATTTACAACTTCCTTTTTTTTTTCAGGTGCTAATGAATTTGGTCAATTGGGAGATGGCACTGAGGAGCATAGGAAGTACCCAAAGAAAGTGAAGCAATTGGAGACAGAGTTTGTGAAATCTGTGTCATGCGGTGCTCATTGTACTGCTGTTATTACAGAACCTCGTGAAA
>CAODLS011102453.1:0-12365 GCA_948243855.1 Flueggea neowawraea | reverse complement strand
GATCAAGGTAAGTGTCATCAGTCAAAACCTGGAACTCCATGAACTAACCCTGATCAACTCTGATGTTTTTCAGGTGGGCAACACTGATACAGTTATGGGACTTCCAAAAGACCTCACTCAAAAACTCATCACAGAGGTCTTGTAGCAAAAGCTTTGCTGTTGTAACCAGATTTTGTTGTTTCTACACACTCACATTCGTCTTCAAAATTTCTGATTGGAATATGTTACTGATACAAGTAGAGGTTTTGTTTACATTTTTAACAAATTGGTATGTTGTCTCCTATTATTGCTTTGGCAGGGTTGAAAGAAAGAAATAAACAGTTCCTGTCCCTGTTTATTTGAGCCTTCAAATACGAATGATACGATTATTGCTGGACATGTTTAGTAAGCAATAATGGTTTCATGGTATAACATATACCAAACCTACTTATTTGATATCTGTAACACATTCGACAGGCGTGTTTGGTTTCTAACATATCGAATTGGTATGTTACAGTGTGTTTTGATGGAATTTAAATAAAGGAAAAGAAGGAAAAGTAAAGGATAGTTAGCTACTTACCTTTGTTTGGGAGAAATTTTTATGTTTTAATAAATGAGTAAGTAAGGGTACGACTACCCCTCCATTTCCTTCAAAATTCTTATTTTTCTTACACTCCAAATTGGAGTGTAAGCAATGGAACAACTAATTTTACACATTTTTTATTAGTTACACTCATCTTTTTTTCTCAGTCCCAAACAATGATAAGATTTTCGTGTACTCTTTCTTTTCCTTTAAATTTTTTTCCACTTATTACCATTCATTCTATTTTCATTAATTATCATTACTTACACTCCATCCAAACAGAGTGTTATTATTCATGTGTATTATGGTTCTCAATTTTTCTAATTTTTTTATTGTACAATCTAGCAAATTTGCTAATTTACAATCATCTGCATTGGTTATCTACCACTCAACTTATCAAAATCAAACATCATCAAAAAATTTCAATTATATTAAATTTTTTTGATATGTTTTTTGTTTGTTCCACTGAGAATCAAACTTTCGATCTTTTACTGGTGGAATTTACTACATTACTCTATATTATTTTCAATTTAATGATTTAATTTTCCATTTCAACCACTAGTCTAGTATATTTTCATTGAATCATTACTCTTGGGACTTGTTTGGTTGGGCGATGACATAATTTGTTAGCTAAGCTATTAGCGAAAAGTAATCCGCATTAATGAAAAGTTGAATTATGGAAGAATAACATAATAATGCAACATCATAATCTATTTAATGAATTGGTTCAGCTGTAAAGTCTTGTGCAATTATTTAGAGCAAGTGTGTGATTAGAGGAAATGTAATCGTCTATATCAAGCAGTCGATGTAGATTTGATGATTGTCCACTTAATTATGACTATGAGTCGCTTTAAAACATATTAGACGCGAAAGAAGTCAATTCGCTTATTGGCTTGTCGGTAATGGTCTCTGTCAACAACCTGGAGGACATGAATTTTCTCATTTTCCTAATCTACTTATTCTTCCATCCTTGTATTTTCAAATTTCGGGGACGATCGATCCCGTTAATAATAATTTTTTCACCCATCTCGCTCTGATTAGATCATCTTAGCTGAGTTGATTAAGAGTAGCTACTAGTTAGTAGTATTAGTTGTATGCTGAGTCAATTTAATTGAATTAGTGCACGATCAAGTAAACTCTGAAAATAATATCTCACCTATCTCATGTCTCAAACTCTAGAGCTCATAATTTTAGATGTAAGTGTTTATCAATTAAATTATCTAAACTCCATTTTGAAATTAATATAAATAATTTAATTACATGGATCAAAGAAAAAATTAAAATTATTTATTCTTTTTTTAAAGGAGAATGATACTAGTCTCACGTCCAATTTCAATTGATTGTAAGATCACGTTCAAACTCCCACGTAGAATATATTGACTACACAGATTTAATGTGATTGCCATTTGAGATGAGTCATCATCCTTGTCACCTAATCTCCTTTACTCCTTTCAATATGCATAAGAAATGAGTTGGTTGTTTTTTAATGTTGTGTTATTATTATGACTATTGGATTAAACAGAAACTAATCTTCACCCTTAAAAATGAGATAAAAGATATTAACTCAAAAGGATGGTAGTCCATGAGTTATGAAACCTGAACTGTGTAAGGGTTGCCAATAGGGGCTGGTGAATAGTATACGGGAGCTGCTTAAACGCCCTTGGATTGTTTTGATTAGGCACTTCATTAGAGAAGCCAATGGTAGTGCAAATTGGTAAGCGAAATATGGTCTAGGATTACCATTAGGTCATGTTGACCTTTGTCATTTTCTCGTTGAGTTCTCTCAATTGCATTCAGATTTTGTAGGGGTTCCATCTCCCATTGTCTCTAATTTTCATTTAATGAATCTATTTGTCCCATCGTTCTCTTGGGAGGTCAGTCTAATTGGATTGTCTGGAGGTAATGTCGCACATACTTAAGATCAGTCTAACTGAATCAAAGTCTGTATAGGTCAATCTTTCAAAAAAAAAGGTAATTCACTCCGTCGTGACTTGACTCTTTTGAAAAGACATGAAGCCAAAACCCAAAAAAATAATAATTATTAATTACGGCCCATTTACAATTTGAATTTCGTATTACCCTCAAAGTCAATTTTCCCTTTTACACATCTTCTACGTCCAATCCAACATCTTCTACCTCCCCTTCCAATTTTATGGTTGAACTAACACCTAACTTGAATGGTCACGCAATTTTTTTAAAATTTTTATCTTTTTTCTATTTAATCATTTTTTTTATTTTATCTAGCAAAATAATTTGATACTTTTTTGCAAGTCTAATTAAACAAAAATAATCCTCTATTAATTTGTTTTCTATTTTCATTTAATGTTTTTATTTTCTATTTTTTGTCTATTATTTTCTATCATTTTTTATGTTTGGATTTTTTAGTTTGTTTTTTTGTTTCCATTTGCGTTTCATAGTATTAAAAACTGAAACAAAAGAAAAACGATTTGTAGTGTTAAAATGAAAGAAAACTTTTAACTTTAAAAAATCAAAGGAAAGGGAGTTCATCCACAAAAGAAAAGAAATATTGGAACTAAAATAAAAAAATAACAGAAAAAAATAAACAAACAAAAAAAACAAACACTAGTTGCAGCTTAAATAAACCAAAAAGAACAAAAAAAGTAAACAAACATTAATATCTAGTTTAAAAAAAACTAAAAACGTAAGCAATTTTTTGTAATTTTGACTTATTGGAAGCTATTTTTGTAATTTTGATATTTAAAAGGGACACGAAGAAACTGAAAATTCCCGCCATTTTTTGTAATTAGGCCTAAATTATTTATTATTAATTTGGGGACTGAAACAATTATTTTTTTTGCCTGGGGACTGAAACAATTATTTTTTTTTGCGTGGGGACTGAAACAAGTTTGTCAATTGGGATATTATCGATAGAGGAGGTTAATTAAGATGTTTGATACGAGGGAAGCACAATAAATTTATATAGATAGTTTGTCAAGTGTGGGGATGAATGTTATTCATTGGATGCAATTGGAGAAGGGATTAATAAAGAAGAGCAATTAATTATTAGTATAGCACAGATACACACACATATATATATATATATATGATCTGCGTGAAGGCATATAGCCAATCATCCTCATCGTAATACAAATAACGCCAGACCAAATTAATAGTGACTAGCTGGCTTGGACATCATCTCCATCAACAACACCCTCTTTATTCTACACCTCTTACTTATTTAATTATGCCTCTACTAAACTTCTCCTCCTCATTTTTACTTCACCCTGCAACACATATTAACAATTTCATGTTAGCCTCAATTAACTTAATTTTTTTAATTATATGCATGTTCTTCTACTATATAATCACTGCGTGTCAATGTGACTTAATAATTTGCATTTAGAAACAAAGCAAGAAAGTGTACTTTCGGACACTTTTGAAGAAAATATATGATATATTGTGATTTAATCAAAAAAAAAAAGAGAAAACTCATCTGTAAGATTTTATCCGCCTTAAATTCAAATCAATTGATATGTATTAAAGATAGTTAAATATTGGGTGATAATTTAATAAAAAAAAGTTACTCATGGTGCAGTCAATGTAATGGAAGGTTTTCCATGTTATATATTGGTCAAGTTTAAGGAAAATATAACAATGTTTTTTTACCTCATATTGATAATGGAGTTCACTCCAATACTGAGTGGTCGTGAGTTTGATTCTTGGTGGGAGTAAATAAAATGATTTATCAAAAAAAAGTAAGGAAAATATATTACTTGGAGCAGTCAATGTTAGGGCTGATCTTGAAGGGAATGGAGACACCACACTTGCCAGGAAGACCAGCAGCCACGCCATAGTTGATACCGGGGACTGAACCGGCCGTCGATTTCAGGCACTTGCAGGCGGCTTGGCGGTCGGCGGTGGTTTTAGCGGCTGAGTTGAGGCCCCTGACACCATTGCAGCAGGCTGGAGGCGGCGCAGCACCAGTACCCTTGAGGTAGTTTATGCATGGCGCCAAGCTACTAGCCACTTGACCACATGTGACTGCACCCTCTGATCCTATGGTTGCACCAATCACAACCATGCTAATCAGCCACACACACACCAACTTAGAGGCCATCTTTTTTTCTTTAATTAGTTTATTTGTTTTTGGAAATATACGAAGCTTAATTGGTTTGTGAATTGCAGGGTCACTACAACCTATTGCTTATATAGACAATAATGTGAGCAAATGTTGTACAGATTTTGGACTTTAATTTTGACCTTAATTAAGGTTGGTGGTGGTTGGGAGCTTAATTGAACGCCAGCTTTTTTCTTTTCATTTTCGGATACTGGTTATGGTTAGAGAAAAACTTAAAGACTTTGATGGGTCTAGACAACAAATTCCACTCAATTGATGTGACACTAGTTTTTCTTTGTTAATTTTTTTTTGAATGAAAAGTCCGAACCCGCTAATGCACCAATTTAACTAAGTTGATCCAACACACGAGTGACGTCAACTCTACCCAACTCTACTCGATTGATTCTGCCGGGAGTTGGAGGGGGAATGATTTCTTTGCATTTGTTATTGCATTTCTCTCTGTAACACCTCTACTCTTAACACTTATTTTTCCCCAGATACTCTTAACACTATATATTGTGTATTGTTGTTCCTGCTATATTGAATTTTATTGTTGAGTTTAATGATTTGATCCACCTATATATGATGAGTTAACCAAATATGGGATTGGATAGTAAATGCAACTAACTTTTTAGAGCTTGCATGAGTAGGATTTGAATTAACACGAAAGAAAGAATGTGCAGCATTTAACTTGCGACAGTATTTTGGGTGGGGGAGTTTACCTATTTCGGCTGAACCACTTTTTGTGGATTGATGAATAATATATTTCACTTTATCAAAAAAATGAATAATTTAATTCCAATCACATGCATATAAAATGAATTAAAACAAAATCTATAATAATTTATTCCATTTGCAAATGAAATGAAATTTATGAGAATTTGTATAGAAATGAAATACATATTTGATATGTTTGTCAAATTATTTATTTGTAAATGAATCTTGTTTGGAATAGGTGATGGTTATAATTATTTATCTTTTGTTGACTAAAATACCCTCATAATTAATATTTGAGTGGTTAGTATGAATAGTAATTTTGTCTAAGTAAAAAAAGTGTAAAATTCATTTGCAAATTTCACCTCTTTTGATGTGATTTGAAAATGAACAAAATATAAATAGAATCAATTCTTTGATTTGTAAATGAAAGATTTGATATTTTTTAAAAAGTCACACCAAACACAAGAATTAGATTTATAAATAAATTTCATAACTTAAAAAAGTCATTCTAAACATAGGAATTGAAATTTATAATGAATTCAACAAAATTTTATAAAATTAATTTATACCAAACGCATTGGTACTCTTGATGAGAAAACAACGGAAAAATTTTAATCAAGTAGAATTACAAAGCAAAAAATAAATAATTGAGTATCTCTCTGCTTTTGCAAACTCTATTGCTTAAGTGGCTTTATTTTTGATACATTAGCTCTCAACCACTAAAGATCGAACTCATTGAATTTTTGACTTCTTAGTATTGGAGACGACTCCAATACTAATAGATTATAAGCCTATTGGTAAAGAAAAGAGAAATTTCCATTGATTGGGCGACTCTTATATATGTTATGATAACAATTTTAATTCAATTCCTACTCAAGTTTAAAATCTACAATCAAGAACTAATTCGAGAGCAAAGAAAATTATTAGAAAATCGAGTCTGTCCATAACGGATAGGGAGTGAAATCCGAACCCATTGGTGATGAGTCCAACTAATGGATCTATCTAATTATTAGTTAATTAAAATGGGTCTCCTAATGGTAATAGGATGAGCCCATTAAGGGTATGTACATAGAGGAAATTACAGCTTAGGGATCTTAAAATTAAAGATTGCATCTATAGATCAAAAAATTGTAGTTTTCACAATTATATCCGCGTTTTACATTTTATACGCAACATTTTACATTTTATGCGCTAGGCTGAAAAAAAAAACATAAAACAACCCAAAAAAAATCAAAAAACATATAAACTGTAGCGTATAAAATGTAAAAGTATGCCAAATTGTTGAAACTATGTTTTTAGAACATAATTTTGTAATTTTGATTTTCAAAAGGCCTAGTTATGTAATTAGCACTATGCACATATAGACCGTGGGTAGAAAACACTAGAACAAGCGTAGGCAACACACACTTAGATAAAGAAACACACTCTCACACACACACGCACATTATTATGTCTCTTTCTCTCTAGGGGAGAAGTTTCTCTTCTTCCATTGTTGGCTCCTGTGTGAACGATCCTTTTGTGGTTTTTAGATTGGGATTCAGTCGATCGTTCTCATCATTCCCATTTGATAGCAAAGCTTGCATAAATCGATCATGCTCATATTAATATTCCGTTGTGTTTCGAAATTAGTATCTAATCTCTTTATTCCGCTATCTATACTATTAGGTTGTATAGATCCTTTTCGTTAAATAATAATCAGTTGTGCCCGTTCCTGCTGTTTTGTCTATTAAAACTAGAATAAGCTCTTCTTTGTTATTTTAGTGAGAAGCTAAAAAGATATTGAATTTCTCTCCATAAATATAAGCTTCTTTATTGGGCTAGATCGGTTGTTAGATAATTGGTTGCCAGGCATTTTGAATTACTTGTCAAAAATATATTGGACAATTTATTGGGTAGGGATATTATATTTTAATAGTACACATTAATATGTGAACAACAAACAAAGGACATTTCCTTTAAATAACCGAAAAAACCTTAAATTGTGTACTATAGAAAGCAACATTTTCCATCAGAATGCACGAATCCAGTTAGCTGGACAACTATCACAGGTCTGTTAATTAAATATAGGAAATTTATATACAACCAATAATTTACGTAGAAGCACTTAATTCGTGATATAAAAATTAAACAAAACTCGGAAAATGTTAGATAAATATAGGATTCTTTAGTAAAAATTTCAGGAATATGCATTTTTTATTAATTTCCTTTAAGCACTAATTTTATAAAAGAAGATTTAAAATTCCGTCATTTGATGATCATCTTCTTCGCTAATGGTAAAAATACTATAAGTTTTAATCAAAATTATGTAACGGGATTTAATTATCTATCTTTTGTTTGTAAAATTTTATGATATTTTTTTGACCAAAAAAATAAATTTATGAAATTAGAGCGGTGAGGTCATTGTCATATCTTTAAGAGTTAATTATGCTAGATGTCTCAAATGAAATACTGAATTTGATAAATAGTCAAACACAATTTTAATTTTGACAAATTGAAACGCGTTCAAACTTATCTTAAAAAATGACAGATGGAGACTTGTGAAGACTTTTAAAATTTGATATTTTTTAGAGAAGTTTGAAGCGTGTTTCTATTTCTCAAAATCTATTTAGACTGGACCTAAAAATAAATTTCTATATTTTATTTCAGCGTAATTGTGTGATTTTTCCTATCTTTAAAAGGGGTGTACTGGCCAATTTACTAACCAGTAAAATAGATGTTAATGATAACAACGATGAAAGGGAACTTATATTTAATAACTTAACATATGAAGTTGTAGTAGAAGCAAGCACACAGTCTTAATACATAGGAACCTCTTGAACTTGCTTTATTTGTTTCAAATAATTAATTAACTCTTTGAACTTCTAAAAAACATATTTTAGAAGAAGGAAAAATTAATTACTATGTAAAGTTTAGGTGGTAACAAGGAAAAATTAAATAAGTTTGGGGGTTCCCATGTATTAAGCCAAGCACATATGTAGTTGAGTGATTAATGAGCCGCTTTAATCTTGGGGCAAGTTTCAAAAATAGCAGCTTTTAAACAAATAATTACAAATAAACGTCTCGTTTAGTTTCTTCTCACAGATTTCTTCTTACATCATACAACACATGATATGTTTCTTACATCTCATAGAACAAATGTCATTTTCGTTACATTTTGTGGCACCATTCATTTTTTAATATTTTTCAATTTTAGTCCTTGTATTTTATTATTTTTTCCATTTTAGTCATTTGTGTTTTTTAGATTACTCTTTTTTTTAGAATCAACCTAAATTAACTTTACAAAATTTTTTAAAACCCTTAAAATCAACCTAATATCAACCCTATATAAACTTGACATATTTTTTTTGAATCAACCTAAAATCAACTCTACAAATTTTTTTTTACAAACCTTAAAATTAACCTAATAACAACTCTATATAAACTCTACATAAACTTTTTTTTAATCAACTTGAAAAATCAACTCTGTATAAACCTTTTTCAAAACCTAAAAAAAAACTAAAATCAACTTTGTATAAACTCTCAAAAAAACTAGTAAAAATGCTTAATCTGAATTTTATAACGCTTAGTTACACAAGTGAACTTGGACAAAATAAGCAGAAGTGAATATAACAGTTTTCAAAGGTATTCCTAATTTTGATTAATGGTTTTACCCTCGTGTAGTACAACAAATGGTTATGGAAAAGATGAATGAAAAGGTTCATGACCAACCAGTGAGCCTATTTAAGGATTTAAGGCTTTGAACAAGCATTGCAGTTGCAATAGAAATTTAAAGTTTCTCATGCAATATCAAAACATGAATCCGTTCGAAGGCGGAGAAGGACATATCGGAGGCAGAGAAAGTCGATCGAAGGCGGAGAGAGAGAGAAGCGTGCAGAAAATGAGAGAGGAGAGAGAAAAAGAAAAGAGAGAAGAGGGCCCAGATGGACAGAAACGAGGGTGGAGATGGACAGAGAGGAGGCAGATATAGAGAGAGATGGGGCGGAGATGGCAGAGACGGGGAGAGGAGGGAGGGAGGGAGGGACGAGGAGAGAGAGGAGAGAGAAAATAACTTTACTAAATGAGAAGAAAAAAATTTTGAGGACTAAATAGAACTTTACCAAGAATGAGTGTCGTATCAATTGTAAATTGAGGGTTCAAAATTTTTTTAAAAAATGTGTCATGAAGTAAGAATGTAAGAAAAGCTGGGCATCGGAGGTACAATGTAATTATCTCTTAATCTTGTCGTGATTGAGGTCCAAAGCCCAAATTGATAAGATTTAATTTGTGCATTTGGAATGTCTTAAATTCCATGTTGGATTTGTTTATCAATGTCCTTATAGTTTATTTGTACTAAAGTCAACTCCAACACTGAAAGATTGTAGATTCGTTAAATAATGTTGGATTAATTTTTTTCATATTAAGAAGAATCAAATACTTCGATAAGTTTGAATATTAATTTTAATTCACACCGACGAAATAATCAATAGCCTTGTTCAATAAGTGAATAGTTGCCAATACATAATATATTTTTTTAATGATTTTTTTAAAAAAATTTAGCTATGCAATATCTTATATCATATTGGTACCTCTTTGATTTTAGTTTTTCCTCATTTGAGTAAACTTTTGGGAAATTTTGACTTTTATATTAAATTAAAATTTAGAATTGGATTTTTGTCATGCACCAAACATATGTTGAGTAATAGAAACACGTTTGAAACATGATGTAAAAATACCAGATTTTTAATTGACTGAGAAACTGACCGAAATTTTGAGTTTTTTTTGCAAAAAATGGCAATATTTTAACAAGAAATTGAATTTTTTAGCGAAAAAGATAAATTCAAAGGGAGAAAAATCTGATGTTTCAGAATGTATCCATATGTATCCAAATGTCTTTAAATTACAATTTTGTTATATTAAATTATATTTAATAATTTTTTATATAATACTTTTTAAATTAAATGCCTCTAAATTATAAATTTTAATATAATTTTATATTTTTTTTCATATTCTGCAAAATGTATCCAAACCACAACTTATTATACATTTTTACAAGTTTTTCGATAGTTTCCAAAATGTATCCAAATCTCAAATATTTATATAATTTTTTATAGTATCTAAATGTATCCAAATGTCAGTTTTTATATATATTTTTTGTAGTCTCCAAATGTATCCAAATATATCAGCAAGTCTCATTTCAATTTTTATAAAATCAAGGGTATTTACGTAATTTTAAGAAAAAAAGAGGCAATAGCTAGGGCTTTGGAATCCTAGCCGCCACCAGTAGCACCATATCCTCAAAGACAAAGGACGACGCAGAGACCAGTGCAGAGAGATGACGACAAGCAGATCAATGAAGGGAAGAGTAGCGACAGAGGTCGGTGAAGAGAAAGGATGACAGAGGAGAGAGCATGGGAGATTCCGTAGAGATTGAGGAGAGAGAGAATAGAGAAGACGATGAGTGACAACAGCGACGGGAGCGAGAGTGAGCGACAGAGAAGAGAATAGAAGCGGCAGGGATGAAGGAAAGAAAGAGAGAGGAAGGCGAGGGTGAGGATTAGGATTAGGGCTAGGGCCTTGTTTGGCTAAGAAGATGTAGACACTAAGAGAGAGAGGAGGAGGAGAGAGAAATGATGCGAGAAAAAAAATGAAATGAGACAAGAAATTCATTTTTATTTGATTAAATGTGACATTTTTCAACTAAAAAATTAAAAAATAATAGCTGAGAAACTGAACTTTAAAAAATTGGATATTTTAGTGATTATAAAATCTTGTGTTTCTTAACTCAAAATCTAAATCTTAATTAAGCATCTGACATAATTAACTCTAAACTTTGTCCAAACAGAGCCCAATGGCTCGAGCTTCGTAGACAACGTCCGGCCCAGTGTTTCGTCTGAAGTCTAAAGCTTGAAGTCGATGAACAAAGATGGGACGCAAAGCAGGAAGCTTTGTCGTCAGAATTAAAAGATTGTCCTTTTCAGAAGACCTCTCTCTCTCTTCCTTCCAAAAATACCGATTGTTGTTTCTTCTGGTTTTAGCAGATGGGAGATGACAAAAAGAGGAAGAAGAAGAAGAAGAAGCGTGGGGGCAGCAAGAAGAAGATGACAGCCGAGCAGACTTTGGCTCTCAAAGCTGTAAATGAATGGTCTTTTTGGACCAGCAACACCCTTCTGTTGTTGTTGATTTTGGGCTTCAGAAGAGCTTCAGCAGAAAATTTGAGAAAGTTGTCTTTGAATTGCACTCTCATTCCAAATTCAGTGATGGGTTCTTGTCCCCTTCCAAGCTTGTTGAGAGGGCTCATGACAATGGGGTCTGTTTCTTTTCTTGTTCTATTTGTTTTCGTTTTATTTATTTTGAAAAGCAAAGTCAATATTACTGCTGTTTAGCATGGTTTGCAAATGCAATGCATTTCTTGTATATGGGGAAGATAATTTGTTTTGTTCAGAAGGTTGAGCATTATTAAGTGCTAGTAATTTATCTTGTTATGTTCGTCCATGTGTGTAAGTTATATGTTGAAGTTGTGACTTGGATTAAGTATTTGTTAATTTCTTTGAAGGACAATATGCATATCTTTATGAATGTGCTGACAAGGGATAAATGAGCATCATAATCAATTTCTCTGTTGGCATGTATAGTTTATGTTGTTTCAAGATAATCGTAACCCGTTTTCCCGGAGGTTAGATTTTGTCCTGTTTTGATATCATCACTAGTATCAGGATTTAATTGGTACAATGTGTTCAGAACAGGTGAAGGTTCTTGCTCTGACAGATCATGATACAATGTCTGGCATCCCTGAGGCTATAGAAGCAGCCCGGAGATTTGGCATCAAGATAATCCCAGGAGTTGAAATCAGCACAATATTCTCGGCAAGGTTTGTGCTTTGCTGCTATATATGTCATGTGTAGTTTCTTTTCTTGCTATTTGGTTAAACTGTATATGTTCAGGAGCATTGAATTCTTTTCCTTTTTCTTTAAATGAAAGTTACCATTAGAATCAAGTCTTTAACATAAGGCTAAAAGAAATGAAGGTAAA
>CAODLS011102367.1:0-12823 GCA_948243855.1 Flueggea neowawraea | reverse complement strand
TCTACACCACTGGTCAAAATACGTGGACTCTGCCACTAATCAATATGTGGACTTCACAACTAATCAATATCACATCATGTGCCGGACCGGGACACATGGCTACTGACATCCCTAGGAGCTGGGAGTTCTCAAAGGTTACGTTTTACCCCCGTAACAGAGTTGTCCAAAGTCATCATAATTAAACCATAATTTTTACCGAAAACGTATTCGCAAATTCAAAAATACCTATTAGTGGTTACACCACTGTCAAATCATACAATAGTTGATTTCATAAATCAATACACGAAATGAAATAAACAACCTTTATTTCATAGGGATATAAATTCAGCAGAATGTTCATTTTCGAAAAAATAATTTCCTTTTTATAAATCAAAATGCTAGTATTTGAAAATATTCAAATATACACATACAAACAAGCGAAATATTAATTCCGAAAATCATACTCAAATTCAAAAGGAATATTCTTCAAATATATCAAATTTTTCTCAAAACATTTATTATCAAAATGTTTCAAGTATTGTACAAAGTATCCTCTACAGAGAATATATTAAAATCCGAAATCGTAATAAATATCAAACATGATATTATTTCAAAACCATCAAAAATTTCCAAAGAAAACTAAGTTTCCATAACAAAGTTTTCACGTAGGTCGGATTTTAGGATTTTTTAATCCTTTAATTATTCAGATTACATGATAAGTTAGAAGACACAACCTATGTGTCTAAAGCTGTCATTTCACTCACCTGAAAATTCAAGCTGAATATCCCAAACGCGTACCACAGGTAGCTGGCTAATCTCGCTGACCAGGATATGAAGCTGAAAAAATATATATATCGAACATATACATATTAGTAACAAATCGAAATGTGGTACTGTGTCTATACAAAATGCTATGCAACGCAAATGCAAGCTCGGACCCTCAAAAGATCCCCAAAATCTATTTCAAATGAAAAATCTATCACTTTGGACCCAAACTCCAAAATCTATGTAAAATTACAATTGGGTCATCTACCAGTGTAAAATTACTTTTAGTCCCTGAGACCTCAAAAAATTATGACTTAGTCCTTAAAATTTTTAGAATTTATAAATTAGTCCTCAAGTATTTTAAATTTACAATTTAATCCTCCAATTTTCTAAAATTACAATTTAAGCCAAATTTCTTAAAAATTACAAATTTATCCAAACTTCCTAAAATTTACAATTTAATCCACATGCAAAATATCACATCCAGTCCCTAACAAAATATCCAGAATTGTGTCAAATTTCAGTTTGGTCCTTTTATCCTTAAAACACACCAAGTAGTCCTTTTACAAATTAACCCGTGATCCATCCACTTTCATCCAACCAAAACACGTTTCTTTTGTTCTAACACAGCCCAGAAATCATGAATTTATTTCCAAATCGTTCCAGAAATTCCCAGCTATTCAAAACAGTCCCTCAAACTCAGATTAATCAAACTCATTTGAATAAACCAATCCGAACCATCCCTCTTCAACTTATTCCTTGTTTACCCACTTAAATTAACCAAAAACCAACTAAAATAACTCTAAAAATAATCCAGAAACTAAGCCAAATCGAAACCAAAACGTCCTCCAACAATTATGAACAAGCACTGAAAATGAATAAAAATATGCTATTTTGTGACAGAAAAAAGAAAGAGAATTGAGTCGCATTTTTTTACCTTATCTGAAGGAAATGAAGCACAGAAATGGAGATGGACTGAAAAGGACGTGTTGGAGTGAAGACATGAAGAAGAAAATAAAGTAAATGAGTTGTATGGGCGGTGGAAATTGACGTGAAATTCTGAAGAAAATCAGAAAAATGGGTGGTGCTGGGCGTCGTTTTCGCATAAGTGGCTGCACAGTAAATCCAGGACGACATACACGCACCGTGGACGACAGTGAAATCATAAAAGAGGATTCAACTTTTGGCCACGCACGGACGACCAAAACTCAATGCAGACGACAGCTCTGAGTGACTCAAACAACATGTAGCACGGATTGAATGCACAAATGCCCAGTTGCCCCCTTTTCTTTTATTACGATTTTATTTTCAATTATTCACCAATTTCCACTTAATTAATCAGTTCTAATTACTTCAAAACTTCATTAATCACCCAATTAACGTTTAAAACACAAAAATTTAATTTTCCAAATATTAAAATTATTTTCCAAATTAATTGGAAAAATTACCAAAAATGAATCCAAAAATACTAGATATTACATTTTATTTTCCAAATTAAGTGGGAAAATTACAAAAAATAAAATTTTCAAAAATTCAAGATATTACAACGCCTATGCTCGAAGTGGATCAGCAACAGGAAGACGTCATGCTTCATATGAAAGTCACCATCGACTCCCTCACGTTCCCGAGAATCAAAATCCTCCACCCCAACAAAAGCACTTCGACGCTCTTGTCCCCGAAGCTCGAGCTAAGGTTAGGAGAGATAATTATGTCGAAGAGGTGGAGAGCATTTGCAAAGGAGAACATAGATTTCCTCCAAAAAAGGTAGAAATGGAGCTCCATCCCTCAACGAATGTTCGGGAAGTGGTGGACATGAATATGATCATTGATGAAGTTCTCGAAACAAAGGAACTTGGTTCTCGTGAACAAGGAGCACTAGCGAGCTAAAGTCCCATTCATAAAGGAGGTCATTGGAAAACCACTTCCTCCGAAGTTTAAGATATCACAATTGTCAACTTTCTTTGGAAAAGAGGACCCACATGAACACATCTAGAACTATGAAGTCATCATGATTCTTCACGAATATGACGATGCCATTTTGTGTCACTGATTCTCAATAACATTGAAAGACTACACACATTTCTAGTTCAATGGGTTGAAGAAGGAGTCACTCTCTAGCTTCTAGCAATTCAGGAAGGAGCTCATCAATTCCTTCATCATCAACAACAAGTGAAAGAAGGACACCACCTACTTGTTCAATGTTAGGCAAATTGAGAAGAAAACTTTGTGGTAATACATGGATAGATTCAAGAACGCCACCCTTGAAGTTCGTGACCTGCAATCTGGAGTGGCAGTATCCGTAATGCTACAAGGGATATGATCAGTGCAGCTACATGAGTCATTGTCTCTTGACCAACCAAGGACTGTGGCCAACCTCTTTATTCGTGATAACAAATACATCCTTCAAGCTGAGGTCATGAAGATAGTAAGGACCAAAGACGAAAATGAAAAGAAATGAGAAAAAAGGAGAGACTCAAGAGGAGCCGAACAAGAAGAAGGAGAAGTCAGAAGTCTCAAGGAGACATTATGGTCCATACTTCGAAAAGTACGAGCCATTAAATGAGTCGAGGTCAACCATCTTGGCAGCGATAGGAGGCTCAAGACACATCACTTTTCCTCTAAAGTCTGGCCAGACTTTGGAAAGGAATATGAGTGTGTACTGCAAATACCACAATGCGAGTGGACACTCCACGAATAAGTGTCGAGAACTAAAGAATCAAATTTAGACCTTGGTTCGAGAGGGGTATCTGGACCGATTTGTCTACGTTGAAACATTGAGTAGGGAGCAAAGCGATGAAGCGATACCACAAATGAGAGATGATGATAAAAGAAACAATCAACATAGGACTAACTAGGCATGCATCCACTCAAAACAACGGGCTTTGGTCATTAGGTGTACTTCATATGGTGGTAAAAAGTTTAATACTTTAAGTTTTTGTTGACTTTCTCTTGTGTAATTTTTGGTTTAACGATTAGAATTCTTCTTTTCCATCTCCCATGCATGAATAACTACTCTTTTGAATGAAGAACAAGTTACGCAAGCTGAGTGCTTTACCAAATAAAACAAAAAGGGCCTGTGGAAAACCGGGCTCATGTAACCAAAAAAGATAAAATGTGGTGTGAGTCTAAAAACTGACTCCTCACCATCAGCGGATCATCACTGTCAACGCACAAAAAACCATCTTGAAACTGCTAAATTACAGTGTGAGTAGAAAAGCTTGGGAGAAATAGGGCTCTCACCATTTACTCGTGTAGTGAAGTACAAGAAGCTGTTAAGACTGCGTGAGTACAAAAGCTTGTTAAAACTCAAGCTCTCACTAAAGGCATACAACAAACAACTAAACTGTGAGTATAAAAATCTTGTATAAAATCGGGCTCTCACATGGCTAATATATGCAGTGAGTAGAAAAGCTTACGAGAAATTAGGTTCTCACGTGGCTAATATGTGTAGTGATTAGAAAAGCTTGCGACAAATTGGGCTCTCACGTGGCTAATATACGTAGTGAGTAGAACACTTGTGAAAAACCAACTTCTCACCATGAAAGCACATGATAAAAAAATAGAATGTGATGTGGCATTGGAGCATGAAGCTTGAGGGAAACCGAGCTCTCATTGTAAAACACACACAGTGGAAATTTGAGCATCACATATAGTCAAACATCAAGCCTGTGGGAAACCAGGAGCTAAATAATGATACTAGTAATGAAGCGTTACAATACTAAGGGTTATTGAGCTTGCGAGAAGTCATTGGATCAAAAAGGAAGTTGACAAATTAGTAAAATGCGAACTATCGTAATATTGAGATAATAGAATCATTTGGTCAGAGCTTCTTACCAAAGTGATTGGGGGAGAATATATGTATTAAGCATGAGGTAAGCTTGCACATTTAGAGGAAAGCTGCGCCCTTGAGTTTGCGAAGCAGTGAAGATGATGAACACCACGAGTTGGTGAGCTCTGCGAGTTGGTGAACTTTGCAAGAAGAGTTGGTGAGCTCCGCGAGCTGGTGAACTCTACAAACCGAGTAGGTGAACTCCGCAACGTCAGACAGTGAACTTTGTGAGTTAGTGGAGATGATGAACTCACGAGGTGGTGAACTCTGTGAGTTGGAAAATTTTGAGAGGTGGTGAGCACCCACGAGTTGGCAAATTCTGTGAGGTTGTGAACTTCGTGAGGTGGTGAACTCCACAACTCTCTAGGATGGTTACATGGAAAAACTTAACATCAGGGCATTAGTAAACTTTGTGGAGCAATGAAAAAATAGATTAAAAAAGAAAAAGGAGTGAAGAAATTATACCCAGTCTCCTTGATGAAGACGACATGATGGAAAAAATGTCTGAAAGTTGAAACACGTTGACAAGCATCATGTCATCAAGTCAAGAGTCAGACAACTTCCCATTTGGTGTTACGATCGACTTGTCATCTTCTTTTGCGAATGACAAGTTATCTTATTTCACGAACTATGAGTCGTCTCATAAACGAACAGAATGACATATCGTCTCTTGAACATCTCAAATGGCGCCTCATCTCTCAGACATCTCGAAAGGCACGTCGCTTCTCAAACATCTTGAAGAGGAGTGCTAGAAAGAAAATAAAAAAAGTTAGAAATCAAAAAACAACAAAATGAAGCATGAGAGTTTGGTCGCCTAAGCCAAAACAATGTGTGATGAGTTGCATTTTATGCATGTTTTACATTGCATTTTAGGTTTGTTTTGCATTATAAATTGTTGTTATTCGTGTCTTTTTATGTTTTTATGCGTCTTTGGTGTTCTTTGGTGGAATATTGGTGAAACAAGAAGATCTGGAGTTGTTTCTGTACATTTCATTCGAAATCTGTATTTCTGCATGGCCACACCAAAGTTGATGCATGTTGACCAAGTTTGACTACATGCATTGGGCCACACTATTGGACCATGTTTTGGATGTGTTTTGAAGACCTCTAATTTAGTAGTGCTGTTGGATCAAAATAATTAGCCTTGTTATTATTATTTTAGCTATTTTTGAGGGATTTAGGTTTTCCTAATTAGGAGTTGTATTTAAATTGAATTTTCTCGTTCTTCTCTGATTCACTCTTTCACGCATATTGGAAGAACAACCACCTCTCTCTCTCAAGTTTGGTTTTCTCTCTTCTAGCATATGTAACTAGACTTATTACTTGTAATATCTTGAATTCTGGATAATTTATTTTTGGTAATTTCCCATTTAATTTGGAAACTAATATGTAATATCTGGTATTTTTGGATTATTTTTTTTGTAATTTTTCCAATTAATTTGGAAAATAATTTTTAATGATGAAAAATTTAATTTCATGTTTTAAATGCTAATTGGGTGATTAATTAATTTTTGAAGTGATTAGAGTTGATTAATTAAGTGAAAATGTGTGAAAATTGAACATAAAATCGGATGAAAAGGAGGGAGGGCGACTGGTCATTTTTGTTTGGGTAGCAAGTGACATGTCGTTTGAAAGTAGCTGAGCTGTTGTTCGCTATGCTTTTTTGACGTCTGTTGTGAGTGTGTTGGGTTCAGCGCAAAAAACACAAGTCGTTCCGCATGTTGCGCCTGTCGTCCCCCAGTTTCTGTGCAGAAACTTAACCAAACGATGCCGTTTTTTCTCTTTCCTTTCAAATCAAACCACCGCCCATCACCGCCCAAACCTGACTTTTTTCCAGACTTTTGAGCCCGATTCCCCTTCTCTTGTAGCTCGTTTTCTTTTATTTTCTTCTTCATTTCCCCACTACAGCACGTCTTCTTCAGACCCTCTCCATTTCCGTGCTTCATATTCTTCAATTAAGGTAAGAAATTGTTCCTCAAAACTCCTTCATTTTATGTAGCAAAATAACTTTGTTTTTCTTAATTTTTTGCTTTTGCTCATAACTGATGGTGGATGTTTGGGCTCAGTTTGGCTTAGTTTCTAGACATTTTTAGAGCTGTTTTTGGTTGATTGTTTGATTGGTTTAAGTGGGTAAACAAGAATAAGTTGAAGAGGGATGGTTCGGGTTGATTTATTCAATTTGGTGCTTGAATCCAAAGCATTGTTGGGACTGTTTTTGTTGGCTTGTAATTTCTGGAAGGAGTTGAGATTGATTCCAAGAATTTCTGGGTTTATTGAGAAAGAAGTTGACGTTTTTGGTTGGAAGAAAAATAGGTGTTTACGGGTTAGTTTATTTAAGGGACCATTTGATGCTGTTTATGAATAAAAGGACTAAAAAGGAAATTGGACATAGTTCTGGAATTTTGTTGAGGGACTGGAAATGATATTTTTCATGTTGGGTCAGATTTTTAATTTTTGAAAAGAAAAAATATATATTTGTAATTTTACGAAAGTTTAGATTAAATTTGTAATTTGAGAAAGTTGGAGGATCAATTAATAAATTTAAATACTTGGAGGAATAATTTATAAATTCTAAAAAGTTTGGGAACTAAGTCATAATTTTTTGAGGTCTCAGAAACTAAATGGTAATTTTACTTAAGTCGGGGACTAAACTGTACTTTTAGGTAGATTCCAATTTTCGAGGTTTTAGTGTTAGATCTCCGACCGAAATAGGTTTTTCATCGTCATACGAGTGTCTACATCTGCATTTGCATTGTATTTATTTTGGTACCGTCACACTATCAGTCTTATGTCTTTGATTCCGCTCTGATATAAATATTTCAGTTTCATGTTCCAGTCAGCGAGGTCAGCTAGCCACCAACGGTGCGTGACTGGGCTATTCAGCTTGGATATCCAGGTGAATGGAATGGAAGCTTCAGACACAAAAGCTGTGTCTTCTGAAATTATATGTCTTTTTGCTATGTCCGACTTTATTATGGAATTTGGAATAATTAATGATCTGGCTAATAAATAATTTGGCTTCTGTGATTATTAATATTCAGTCTTTGTTTTGGTCATCTAATATTTATATGTGATGTATATAAATATCTCATGTGAAATAATCTCTGTTCTATACGTTCGTCTGCTATATATGGTAACATATTTAGGTTGATATACTTACGTGAAAATATTCTATTGTGAAAAATTAGTTTTTTTTGGAAATTATTTATGGTTTATGAAGTAAATATCATGTTTTATTTTTTATTACAATTTTCGTAATAAACAATCGGTTTTGAATTTCAAAATATTTTCTGTAACGCGTATTTTGTTTGATATAACCGCTATGTTTGGATTTTGAGAATATTTTCTGTTAATAAATATTTTGTTCTAAAATAAATGTATTGTCTGTAATAAATGTTTTCCTTGGAATAAGTAAAGGTAGTGTACTAAGTATTCCCCGGAATAGATATTTTTGTTTAAAAGTCTGTATGAATTTCATAAATGATTTGTATACCTCCTAAGCTATTTGTTTTGTGAATTTGTTCTTTGAAATAAAGGTTGCTTGTTTTGGCTATATTCTTATTTGAATAATAAGGATATGTTCTTTGATTTATGCAATCGGTATTTCATGTTATGATAGTGGTGCATCCACTAATATTCGTTTGATTTGCATTTTTTAATTTCTGTAATAATTATGGTTAAATTTTTCTAACTTAGGACACCATTGTTATGGAGGTAAACATAACATTTGGTATACCAATGTGAAGACTCAGTTACTAGGGTAGATGGTAGCACTCAGTTACCAGGGTAGGTGGTAACCCGTGTATCTAGCTAACACACGTGAATTATATGTTTCTAGTGGCAGAGTCCACGTATATTTTTGGTGGCGGAGTCCACATGTGATCTAGTGGTGGAGTCTTCGTATGATACGAATTTTGGATCTTGACATTGGTCCCCTGTCAGGCTATTTGGTGTTATAATTTTTTGTCAAAACATAATAAACTTTGTGAGACTGTATTATTGCTCATTCTCCAGTAGTATATTGTTCTGTAGTATGACGGGGTATATCTTGCTGGAGCACGTGGAATGAAACATTCACGGATGTACTTGAGATCAGTTTCTGTTTATCACAGCTTTGAGACCTTTAAGATGGACGGTGTACTATTTTGAGGCCTAAGGCTGTCGGCTGTTAGCCCTTTTGATTCGATACCATTTGGACTCTTAAGATTCCTAGTTGTTTTGATATGATCTAGTAAGCGCAGTGTGTAATATAATACGGGTGTATGATCAATGCTTATTAGCTCTGCTTATCATCCGGTGTGATATTTGCATTGCACGATTATCGATTTTTGATAACGATTTGTTTTGGGTCAAATGGTAATATTTGCATGAATACATGCTAAGCATTTCTGCTTTGTTTTATGGTACACGTCAAATAAATAAATTTTATGTACGCATGTTGTTTGCTTTGGATGCGAACGATTTCGAAATGAATTTCAAAACTATTATTCTATACTTAGCGTGTATACGTATATACACTTATATCTACATGCAAAGTTTTCTAAGCATTTTTAAATCTGTCTTTGTGAGGCATGTATGAGACAATCTAGATTGTCATTTTCTCACTAGGGATTCTTACCCCTTTTCTCTGTTTCTTGTCTATTTCCTTTAACTTATTTTCACAGGTTCTCATTTTGGCATTCGGCAATCATTTGACACTTTGTACCTAGTGAGGTGTTCCACTTGACAGTGAATGCCCTTTTGATTCGGGCTTCATTTGTTTTTTATTAGAGCTCCACAACGGGTTGTTGTTGGGCTACACTTTGTCTTTTGGAATTTTACATTATTGACATTATGATTTTGTTTTGTATAACTGGTTAGATATACTTATAGTTTTAGTATAATGTGTTTTACTAATTTATAATTGGTTTAATAACTATTAAAATCAAATAAGTTGGTTATAATGTTTGGTCTCTAAGGCTTGTGCGAGATGGGTCAGGCTTCCACAGACGGTTCGCCTCGTACGCCGATTGCAGCCGATTTTGGGTCGTGACAAAGGTGGTATCAGAGCATTAGGTTTTGTATTGTCTGGGTTGATTGTGGAGCTTAGGTATCTTTGATCGAGTCAGTTTGGTTTGTCTCTATATACCATTTTGACAGTTATCTTTCTGAGGGTTTCTCTGGTACTGTAGGAATCATCTGACATTTGCATGTACGCTCTATTCTTCTATTGTGATGTTTATCGATATGTTTTGGCATCAGCAACCGATATATGCATACACATTTTGTTATTTTGCTGCATTCATAGGTATGGATTCATGTTCGGAGTCGCCAGCTAGGGTCGTCGTTGAGGCCGCTAATCATTTTGTAGCGGATCAAAGGGATTCGCGTAATCATTTGGAGCTAGAGTCATTACCTCATCTGTAGTAGCCTCAGTGTGCCTCTCAGGCAGATGTTTTAAGTGTATTTTTCAGAGGCTTGACCGTCTTGTAATGGCCCTCGAAAATGAAATGTGGGCGTTAGATCCTTCGAATGTTCTCATGATAAGAGTAAGACCAGGGAGGCATATATATTTTATTCAATTCTGGTGCCACATTTTATCCATCATATTAATCTTAGTTAGATACTCTGAGTCGTTAGCGTAGTCGATAAAGGAAATTTGTTGGAGGGAATTTGGACGAGGGTTCCTTATTCTTTTGAGTGGGATAATATTTGATTATGTAGTGCGAGAATTTGTTGGAGTATTATATTCAAGTGGTGGATGATATAGTGGACTAGCAACAACAAGCATGGTGATTCTTTGTGTAATATCCCGGCCATTTTGAATAGGATTCTTGCATATTTCAGATCAATTCCGATTTGATCTTGAGGATAATCGGACGTATCTCTGAAGATTAGGTGTTATGGAATCTCGAGGGAGGTCTGATACACGTTAGGAAGTGTGAAACATCAAGTATGTGATTTGAAAGTGAACAACGTGCATTGACTTGAGTATAACGTGCGTTGTCGAGTGAGGAAGACATACGTTATCTGGAAAAAGCAGCATAACGTGTGTTGGCTTGGTACAACGTACGTTATCTAGGATGCGAGGATGATCGACGTACGTTGCCATGATATGACGTATGTTGAGTTGTATTTCTTCAAATCTGTGGTTACTGGATGCTTCACAACGTGCGTTGTGAGGTACAACGTACGTTGTGCACGACCACAACGTACGTTGAGCTTGACGTACGACGTATGACGCCTTTGTATTTGTCGAAATGGTGCGTTTTGATATGCAGCTCTTAAAACGTCTGAAATTCGACTACTTCCGTCATTTTCTCACTCAAATCTCTACCAATCCGTATGAAACGCTCTCACATTGGTTCCCAACATTCCTAATCCATTTCTGAGGTAAGATTACATCTCTTTCTTCATTTGTAACTCATTTTCATGCATTGATTCATGAAAATGCATTTAGGCCAAAAATGAAATGGGTTTCACTTTTTGGATGATTCGTGATGAATGGACATTAGAGGATGTTAGAATAGGTTAGAGGGGACTTGAATGAACATGATTCAAGCTTTGAATCGAGAGATTTGGTGACTTTTTTAATGAACTAGGGTTTGGTTCCGGTTTTGATGATTTTAGCATGAATGTGAGTTTTTCTGTCAAATATGATGTTAGATTCATGTTCAGGAAATCGATTAGAGTCAGGATATATGATTGGTTTCGATATTTATCGATCGAATCAATAGTTTAGATTTTTGAGAATAAACTTATGGTTTTGCCAGTTTTGTAAATTTCTGGGAAGTTTACTTTAGATTTGTAATTTTGGAGACTTTTGATCCAGATCTGTAATTTCTGAAAATTAGGAGTATAGATTTGTAATTTTGAAAAGTCAAGGTCTAGATTGTAATTTTGGAGAACTTAGAGACATATTTGTAATTTTAAAGAATTATGATAATTTAAGATTTCTGAGAGTTCGGAGAGTAATTTGAGGATTCTGACTTGTGAATGTCTAATCGATAATCTTAGCATTCATTCAGTACTATTTTGTAATTTGTCAAGTTTCAGGGACTAAAACATAATTTTACACTGGTCGGGGACCAAATTTTAATTTTATGTAGATTCTGTGTTTTAGGTCGAAGGTGATGGATTCACTCTCGAGATATAATTTCAGTGACTTTGGAAGTCTGAGGCTGCATTGCATTGCATTCATATTCAGTAAGATCACAGTACCGTATTTGACCCTGTTGTCTTTGTCTTTTCACTTAGTTCTGTTTAGCTCTTGATGCGAGCAGCCCTTCACCGGTGGACTGCTACTGGATTATTAGCTCGGTGTCCAGGTGAGTGGATGGAAGGTTTAGACACATAGGTTGTGTCTTCAAACCTAGTATGTTGTTTTCGATATGTCGGGCTATAATCTAAAATTGGACTAATAATTATTGGGTTAATTGATAATCAGGATTATGTGATTATTAATAACCAATGTTTTTGCACTGGAAAAGCTAAAGTATATATTGGTATATATACAAGAGTATTTTGTATAAGATGGAATAAAGAAAAACATGAGATGCATGATTGGCTGTGCAATACTATGTATATAACACTTTGATATGGGGACACCTAGCTAGGGGGTACGTAGCCTTTGGTATAGCAATGCTTTATCAAGGCCCTAGTTACCAGGGTAATGGGTGACCATATATCTGGCCAGATATACGCGTTTATTGAGGAGTCAGGTGGCGGAGTCCACACTACTATATGGATATTGATACTGGTCTCGTACTATGAATCCACCTATATGTATATATTGTCTGAATGCATGTTGTATCATATGGATGCGAAAGTTTTTTTTTGGAAAACGAATTTCAGAAAATGTATTATGTATGTAGTGTGTATACTATATGGTATCTATGTATACTCGTGTGTGGTATTTTTAAAGGGTTTTCAAAACAGTCTTTATGAGGCACATATGAGGAGGTCTGAAGTGTTTTCCCTCATTGGGTTGACCCCCTTTCTTTTCTTTTCTTTGTTCTCTCTATACTTCACTTTTCAGGTACTTTGTAGCGGTTGTTGATCTTCTGCGCTCAGTGAGGTGTTTGTTAGTGGCGAATGCCCTATTGTTCGGGCTCGACTATCAGTTCTGTTAGATGCTTCACATACCGAGTAGTAGGTTATGGTCCTATATTTTTAAAATTTTTAATGGTTAACTTGTTTTAAATTATATTTACTTATTTAATGATTTTTTATTGTTAATATTTGAAAATATTATCTTTAAAATGTATTCTG
>CAODLS011102205.1:0-13690 GCA_948243855.1 Flueggea neowawraea | reverse complement strand
GAATTTTGGCCCATAATTTGATGAGTTAATTATCTTAGATAGCTCTTTAAAATCCAGAATTTGACAAATGAAATACAAAGTTTTTGTAATTGGCCGAATGCCAATGTTTTACCATGTCAATTTTCCGATTACCAGTTTCTAATTCTTATTGAGTTTGATTTTGATGATGATGAATGCAAAATATTCATGAAAAATGTACAAAATTGCAGATTTGCTGATATTTGTCATTAAGACACCTTAACGATTCATTAAAGTGCGTTAATGATCAATAAAACACCTTATTGATTCATTAAAGAGTGTTAATGAATGAGAAATTGGAATCTAAGCACATAGACGTGTTGATCAAAAAAGCAGAAAGTGTCAGACATGATCTAAGTATGTAGATGATTCGTTAAGGCACGTAAATGAGGTGTAACGCACGTTGTCGAATGATCTAAGCATTGTTTCGTAAATGGATTAAAGATGCAAACTTTGATGAGAAGATGAACGCACGTTGGCGATCTTCAGATGACGACAAAGTTGAGACGCTCCTCGGGATTTCAATTTTGAATATTCCGCGTACAAGATGACGTCATAATTAAAGGAGTGAACTTTGACAAACGACAACGAACCTTAATGAAAGTCTGGAAAACGATAAGGCACCTTATTGATTAACAAAGTGTGTTAATGAAAGTCTGAGCAACAACAAGGCACCTTATTGATCAACAATGCACGTTAATAATAATCTAGGTGAAATTAAATATTATGGAACAAAGAACAACGCATGTAGATCATTCCATAAAGTACGTAGAAAACTATCAACGTATGTAGCACGGACAACAACGCACATAGAAAGCTGTGGCGTCATTTAAATCAGAATTTTTCACTCTCTCACAACAACTACTTCGAAGCTCCCAACGGCTATATTCCTACAAGTGACTATAAATAGATGTCTCCAACATCAGAAGAAGAGAGACAAACCTTGGTTACACTTTGTTATCTTTATTTCTCATTTGTTCTTTCACTCTTTAGTTCATACCCATTTGAGCTATTTATTTGTTATCATATTTCTAGGTTTGTGTGAGCTTTAATCTGTTATATATTGGGTTGAATCTTGTATCAAGCAAAATCATTTGCTTGGGATAGATAAGTTTCCTTGTTATGCCTTAGGAAAACAAGAGTGGTTGCTAATAAGCCTTAAAAACTAATGGGCAACGATTTTCTAGTTAAGCCCCAAAAACTAGAGGTTTGCTTTGCTTGTTTTGTCCTTAAAACAATGTGTAGATGTTTGTTTGTTGAGCCCGCAAAAACAAGTGTGTTGTAAACGGTTTTCCTTCACCCAGAAGTGAGGAAGATAGTAGATTGAAATTCTCTATTGGATCTAGAGGAATGAACGTAGGTCAAGGAGGACCGAATCACTATAAATCGGATTTGTTCTCTCTTCCCTTACTCTCTCTCTTACCTGCTTTGCATTTGCATTTGATTTATATTGTTGTATGTGGATTGGATCTTTGGTTTTTAAGTTACTTCCACATTTAACTTTGATTTTGGTTTGAAAGAACTTTATTATTTATTTTAGCTTGCAAAAGAATTTTAACAAACTTTTTAACTTGCTAAAAATCCAATTTACCCCCTCTTGGATTGTCATTCCTATTGGGACCAGATATTTCAATTTTTTTAGTTAAAAAATGCCATATTTTGTCATATAAAACTCAATTTCTCGTCTCATTTTGTTAATTTTTTTCTCTCTCACAATTTCTCTCTCTCGTCCCACACTTTCGACCTCTCTCTTCGTCTACCCAAACAAACCCTAACCATACCCTACACCCTCCTCGTTGCTCCCTCTCTCTTCTATCCTCCTCTCTCATCGTCGCCCTCTCTCCTATTGCACTCTCCTATCTCCCTCTTCGTCTTCCCCAAACAAACCCTAGCTTTCGCCTTCGTCATCGCTCTCTCTCTCTCTCATGTTCCTCATAGAGCCTTCGCTCTCTCTCATGTTCCTCATCTCTCGTCGTCACGCTCTCTCTCATAGTCTTCCTCTCTCGTCGTTGCTCTCTTATTCCTCCCCTCTTCAGATCGGGTTTCCTCCACGTCGCTCTCTCTTGCCTTTGTCTTTGTCTCACCTCTCCGCGGATGGACTAAATCTTGTGTCGTCATCCTTCTTCTCATATCTATCTTCGACTAATGCAGCTAGGGTTGCAATATGAGAGAGTGGTGGTGACATAATGAGGGGGCGGTGGCTAGGGTTCCTAACCCTAACTGTTGCATTTTTTTGAGAAAATTACATAAGTTCCCTTGGTTTCAAATTATTTTATTTTAATATTGTCGAGGTAATTTTTAAATTTACATATGTTTGTTTAGGTGATTTTCTTTTAGCTTTATTTAATTTTGTGCAGGGTGATTACTTTTAGAGACGTGCGAAGATTTTTAGAGACATGCGAAGAAAATTACATAATTTGGAGACATGCGGAGACATTTAGAGACTTGTCGAAACATTTGGATACATTTGTAAATTTGTAAAAAATAAATAAGTGAGTTTAATTTGGTTTCATAAATTTAGAATTCCGTACACTCTTGGAGACTTGTGGAGACATTTAGATACATTTGAAAATATTTGGAAACGTTTTAGAGACCATTAAAAATTGTAATTTAGAGACATTTAATCAAAAAATTATTATATCAAAAATTTAATAAATCAAATTTTACATAAAAAATTGATATTCGGAGACATTTAGAGATATTTAAATACCTCCTAAAAGATCTTTTTTTTTTTCTCCCTTGAAATTTATCTTTTTCTCAAAAAAATCAATTTCTCACAAAAATAATATTTGTCAAATTCAGTTTATTTTATCTGACATTTTGTATATTTGAAAACTTGGGGGCATTTATCAAAATCTGAATTTTAATTCAACATAGATGTTAAATTTTCCCTAATTTGATGTGATGCATAGAAAGAAGGGATCTCTACACATCTATTTTTATTACAACACTAATTACAATTCCGCGATTTTCATTATTTTCATAGACAAAATTAGGCAAACCAATCACACTATATGCAAATACCATCACATCAGTATATCTCTAAAATAAAGGAGATTAACAAGGAAACAGATTTTAATTAAAACTCTTCTAATTGATGGAATCTTATTGAAACCGACATACTAAAAAGAAAACGCTGATTAATTAAAATAAATAATAAAAATATGAACAAATATCAGATTATAATGAATCTAATTGAGAAATAGGGATTCCGCGACAATAGAAGAGATGCAAGTAAACAAGAACCAAAAGACCTCAACAAAGAAACCCATTTTAAGACTCAAATTATTATTCAAGCACCTCGTTCTAATTGAGTAAGCTTCTAAGTAAGATGGTCGTTTTTCTAAAAAAAAAAAAATATATATATATATATATATATATATATATATATATATATATTATTCAAGGAATATATCACAAGAATGTGCCTTATTTATACAATATTAGGGTAGTTATATTCTGAAAGTTGTATTTCGGTGAGGTATTTAGTAAATTTATGCTACCGTTTCATGTTTCTTCCATTTCAGGGATAAGTCTATTAGAATGATGCGAGTGTTTGAAAATGAGGTTGAGAAAGTTCTGCAAAATGCAAAGGTTAGCCAGAGAATTGTTGGATTTGATGAAGATGCCATTTAACCATTTTTTGCTTCGTGATCGTAAATTATAAAGCTGAAATCTTTTAGCCTTATAGAGCAAAGAGAAGAAACCAGCAGTGACAAAAGGGAATCTGATTCTGGCAGCACCCAGGTCCAAGGCTGAAAATTCATTAAGGGACAGGTTTGAACCTACTTCAGTTCCAATATATGTACCAAGCCGGAATTCCCAACTTTTGCAGTATTTCAATTTTCTGATCCAAGACCAAAAAATATCACTTCAATAGGAGAAGATAAATAGCAAATTAATCTCTAAAAGTAGACCATTAAGCAATTTCTGACAAAGATTCTTCAATTTGTGTGGTCCGAAACCAAATTGACAGGTTAAAAACGCCACTACTCATGTTGGAAGGGAACAAATTTTGCATGAATGATGAAACACAAGAAAACTGAGGCTCAGATAAAAGAAAAAGGATTATCAAAACAGAGTTTTTATGAGCAGCCTCAAAAGCAACAATGAAAATAACCAGCATATTTGAAGCAGAGTATCAGAAATCAAGTACAGATCCATCACAACCCAATACACAGTGTCATTAAAAGTGTAAGAAGTGGAAGAAGACCAACCCAGAAAGGTGGAATTCATAAAAAAGATGCAGACAAACTACTATAGCCCATTAAAAAGCAAGCCACCAATATTCTTTTTAACTCTTTTTGTTTTCAGAATAAACAGGCAACAATACACTAGAATAAGGCAAAAATTGAGACGAGAGGGACCAAATTAAGGATGCTGAAAAAAGCCATGACAATTTATCATTTGCAGCGTATCAAACATCAAGCATGGAAGCATTCCAATATTTAACGAGATATAGAACTTCAGTATTAACAAAACCGCACAACTCATGTGTCATACAAGTATGGGCCAACCCAAGAAAACAATGCCATTCACACGAACTGCAGAAAAGAGACCAAAGAAATCAGCGAAGCCGATGCAAACGATTGAAATTATAATGTTTCTGAGACACCATAGGGACTAGACGAAGCCTGAATATAATATTTTGACAGCATTTCGAGTTTCTGCTCAAAGATAAAAGAATAGCTTCACAAAAATAGACAAATGAATCACAGAATCACTAAATAACAATTCCTGATGAAGATTCCCCATCCTAAGAAAGTGAAATTCATCAAGATGGTGCAGTTCACACCAACTGCAGACACAAACTATTTTAAAGCCAATGCAGGCAACTGAAATTACAGTCATATACGCAAAATGCACAAATCGATCAGGCATGCGTGAACAGTTTTAACATTAAAACTTGAGCTGTAATGTTGCATCTCATTGATATGGTAGCATGACAAACTATAATGTTCACATGTTGTTGAAAACAAAACCAATACTGCTATGATATAAACCAGTTTTTCAGGCAGTTCTTAACCACTTCTCGTCCGCTAAGGGAAATCAAATACCTGATCTTGTTGAAAAAGCACACCCAAACATTAAGGTGCATAGGCTCACTTTTCAAGTTTATTCTCTGCACCTTTGTCGATAATGTCACTACTTGCCAACAATTTGTAAAGTTCTTGCCTGAGCTTGTCTTACAAAGAATATTCCTTGCATTACATATGTTATCATTTCCAGTCAGAAGTTTGCAAGTACAAGAATCAAAGACGCACTCTTGAGAAGCACAAGAATCAAATAACAAGAATCCTTGATGATAAGATTGCGACAATTACATCCGAAATTTACATAATTCAATCAGCAATTTACATAATTCAATCAGTTGGGTGAAAAAGATCCATGCTTTGAAGAATCAGGAAGTGAAAAGGATCCATATCTTGTTGGCTTGGTAACATAAGAATCTGTAATGTTCTTGTGTTCTTGAATTTTCCCATCAGCGAAATAAAAGTCTTTTACTATAATATTTTGCAATATTTCAAGTCTCTAGTTGAAGGGGAAAAAACACTTCAAAGAAAATACATTTAATCATAAATTAGTCACATCACTAAAAATAAACCATTACACAATTTCTGAATGGTCCGAACCACACTCAACAGACATGTAAAATGTAACTAAATTAAATCTTGAGAGGAAAAACCGCTAATGCTAAAATCCTCACTCCGTAAGAAAAAGGAAAAATTTTCATGAAACATAAAAAGACTGATACTCAGCTAAAATAGAAATGATTATCAAAGACAAAATTTTCATCAGCAGGCTCAAAAGCAACAATGACAATAACTAGCATATTTGCAGCATGAGTATCAGAAATCAAGTGCAGATCCATCGCAACCCAACAATCACACAGGTAGTAAGGTAGAGAAGTGTAAGACCAAGAAAGTAGAACTCATCCAGAAAAGTGCAGTTCAGGCCAACTAAAAAAATTGTTGTGGAGCCAATGCAGATAATTGAAAATATAATCTTTCCAAGACATAGTAAGGACATAAACATAACAGTTCATTGAATAATAAGCTACACATTATGAATCAATTCTGGTTCACTCGGACATTATAGCACCTAATCCAGTGGTGCTAGTATATAGCATATTAAGCAGCAAACTATCATACCATCTTCTCCTGTTTTAACAATAACAATGCAATTATTTAGATGAGAGACGACGACAAATATCATTTTGGTCATATCACAAGAAATTATTGTTGCTATTTCTTCCCCATCCTTCTAATTTAACCAGGCTTACAAAAGTACAAAATGCCATATAGACACAAGAAAGCTAAACATAGAGAACTTGGCAACATAAGTCATAAATAGCAGGTTGAGTCACAGCAGCAACACACTGATCAATTCGTTTAGGCAACATAAATAGAGATTAGCTGTGTAATAGACTACACAATACAAACTTACCTCCAATTCATTCCACATTTAACTGCATTAAGGGCTATAGCCACCAATATTTTTTAAACACTTTCTGTTTTCAGGATAAGAAGGCAACAATATACTAGAATAAGAAGGCTAAATACCGTATGACAATTTGTTCTAGCTGTGTATCAGACATCAATCATAGAAACATTGCAATATTTAACCCGTTATGCAACTGTAATTTTGAGAAAAATTCATAACGCACATATCATATAGGTATGACCAACCCAAGAGGATAACGTCATTCACAGAAGCTGCAGAAAAAAATACAGCAAAGCAATTCAAACAAAATTGAAATTACAAAGTTTCTGAGACAACACAGGGACCAGACGTTGCCTTAGAGAGAATATTTTGACAACATTTTAAGTCTCTGGTTGAAGACAAAAGAATAGCTTCACAAGATAAACAAAAGAATCACAAATTAATCACCAATGTAAACCATTAAACAATTTTTGATAAAGATTCTCCAACTTACAAAATTAAAATCCATAAAAAAAGTGCAGTTCGCGCAAACTGCAAAAACAAAATATTGTAGAGCCAGTGCAAATTGTTGAAATTACAATTATATATTAAAGTCGCATAATTCAATCAGACGTGTGATAAGTTTTAACATCATATATTGTGCTGCAATGTTGTAGTTCATGCACGATAGAGAAGTACAAGAATTAATTACCAGTAATCTTTGACAATTAACCTATGATAATTACATGTGAAATTCACATAATTCAATCAGGCATGTGCAAAAGATTTATGCTTTGAAATTCAGGAACCGAAACGCTTCAAGACATTGCTTGTGATAATTTCCTTTGAACTGAAGAGTTCGAGAATTTTTCTTTAACATCTGTATCCCGTTGACATGGCAACTTAAGAACTTGTTATGTTCAAGTGTTCTTGAATTTTTCTGTTCGCCAAATAAAACAAACGAAGTCTTGTTGTATCATGTTTTACAGATAAAATGCAACTAATCATATTAGGGAAGTTAAATCTTAAGAGAAGTTAAGAAGGAAAACCATTAATGTTCTAATCCTCATGCCAAAATCTTGCATGAAACACAAAAGGCCGCTACTAAGCTAAAAGATAACCAATCATCAAATACAGAATTCTCGTCACCATTCTTAAAAGCAATGATAAAAACAGCTAAGCATATTTGTAGCAGAATATCAAAAATCGAATACAGAACCATTGCAGCCCTTTACACAGCTTCAATAATCCTACATGTAAAGAACTGTACGATAGGACCAACAAAAGAGAGTAGAATTCATTGAAAAAAGTGAAGTGCAGACAAACCACAAAAACAAACAATTGTAGAGCCAATGCAGACAATTGTATAATATTTCTGAGATAGCATGGATGTAAACATGACAGTTCTTTGAATAACTAGTATATTTGCAGCACAGTACCAGAAATCAAGAACAGAACTATTGCAGCCCGATACATGGCTTCAATAATCATACAAGTACAGTAGAGTAAGATATGACCAAACCCATGAAAGAAGAATTCATAAAAAAAGCGCACGTTTAGACAAACCACAAAAACAAAGTATAGCAGAGCCAATGCAGACATTGAAAATACGAGACACAATATGGAGATAAACATAGCAAGACATTGAAAATACAAGACACAATATGGAGATAAGCATAGCAATCCACTAAATAACTAGTGTATTTGCAGCAAAGTATCAAAAATCAAGCACAAAACTATCGCAACACAATACACAGCTTTAGTGATCATACAAGTAAAAGTGCAAATATTGCTAAAACAATAAAGCAGCACATTACAAATTAATCTTAATGAACTATTGTGCCACTGTAAGCATTAGTTTTTGTATATAACCCAAGCAATCTACCATCTTGGTTTCTATCCAAATTGAAGTGCATTAAACACCTAGCATTGCATAACCCCCCGTTAAACAATAATCCGTCATCCTCTCAGGTTTCCAAAAGAAAAAAAGAAAAGGTAGAATTTTCAAGAGAGACATTGGATAAGTGAGGGACAAGAGAAAGAGGCTGAACCTTTTAACCATCAACCTGCAAAACATACAGATGAGAAGTAATGTAGTTGACTACGTACTTGAGAGACTAAAGAATGAGCATCACTGCCTATAGGCCATTCAAATGTGATTTCATTAGGTACCAACCACATTGGAGTGCCCTAAGCACATATTTACTCACTAAACACCATATTTTTTGGTTGCAAAATAATAAGACAATTGTTAAGAGGGAAGGACATGCAAGTAGGGGCATAGGAGAGAACAAATCACTGTTAATCAGTGCTATGAAGCAGGCTATTCAAAAGCAATACAGCTTTTGAGCAACTTGGCAACTAATGATAGTGTTTCGTTGTACATCATAACAATACAAATTTCTCTAGGTTCCCTTTAGCACTGAAGTGCCGTATAAGTAGTATAACCCATTATGCAACATTTCTCTATTATTTTCAGTTTCCAAAATGGAATGGCACCTATTAAGAGGGGAAGGGACCCAAGAAAGAGAACAAATCTCTCAATTGATCAACCTATAAAATACGCAGAACAAAAACAGTGTGGTGCCATCAATTTGTTCGAGCAACTTAGTAGCTACTAATAGAGTTTCTCTCTATAATGGGCTAAAGAAATAAAAACAAATCTCGGTATCCTTCAACTCTGTGGTGCATTAAGCACTAGTATAATCCATTAAACAAGAAGCCATCACTATTCTGTTTTTTCCAGAGTAAAGAAGGCAACAATGGACCTGAATAAAAAGGCAATAACTGAAAGGAAAGAGACATGAGATGAGGACGGACTAAAGGAAAAGAACAAATCTCTTACTCATTAGCCTATAAAAAGGCAGATGAACTGGAACATGTTGCTTAAGCATCTAAGGCATGAAAGATACTTCTTAACCTTTGTTTTCCTGAACAAAGATACCTCCTTAACTGTGTAATAAGCTGCAGAAATAAGAATTTATCAGGTTTGGTTGAGCGTTAGGCACTAGTGTAGCCTCTTAAACAACAAACCATTATCTTTGTCTTACAAGGCATAGGAGGAGGAACAAGAGAACAAATCTCTACATTATCAAGTCATAAAATAGTCACATGAAAAAAACA
Organism: Flueggea neowawraea; assembly: GCA_948243855.1. Taxonomy (NCBI): domain Eukaryota; kingdom Viridiplantae; phylum Streptophyta; class Magnoliopsida; order Malpighiales; family Phyllanthaceae; genus Flueggea; species Flueggea neowawraea. The sequence goes on along the minus strand of CAODLS011102205.1, from coordinate 4,126 downwards.
GTAACACTGTCAGTTTGTTTCAACATCTTACATAGAGCTTTGTTGTCGTATAGGTTATACAAAAGTAACATCTTTATCTTGGTTTCCTTCCACAATGTAGTGCATATTAAGCAACAATTTGGTGCATTAAACAACACAAGCCACTAACATTTTTTTTTTCTTTTTCCCAGAATAAACAGGCAACATGAAATGGGGGAGGGACCAAATAATGAGAACAAACCTCATGTTGACGCAGATGAAAAGCCGAGGACAATCTGCTTCAGCAACTTAGCCAAGAAAGATAGTCCCATCGAACCACAAGCCACTATATCGTAAAAGAGTAAATCGCTTCATAAACAATATGGATTTATCTTGCTTCTTTTTTTTTTGGTCAAGATTGCTTCCTTTCCATGTTATAGTGCTTTAAGCACTATTTTTTTTTTTTTTAAAGAACAATTTTAACATTAAAATTTTTGTAACCCATATGGTTTTTTTTTTCTCCTTTTTTTTTGGACTGTGTTTTCTTTTTCCTCTTTTCAAATTGAAATATCACGGGCCTTATTAAGAATTAATCCCGAATACTATGAATATATTTTTTTATTTTTTTATAAATATTTAAAATTATAATAAAAAGTTATCTCAAATAAAAAAATTCATATTAATTAATGTAATGTTAAAATTTTAAACTTGAATGTTTGCATTAAAATCTTACTCCAAGTTTTGAATATTAATATAAATTAATTTATGAATTTTTAAATATTTTAGTAAATTTTAAAAAGTGCAATATGTGAATCAAACAGTTTTTTTTATACTGCAAAAGGTACATTTTACCATTTGATTTTTTTTATTTTGTGACAATAATTAAGCACTTGGGTTTATATTATGTTACTCATGATACGAGACCTTGTTTAAAAAATAATTAGTGGATACTATTTATTAACAAAATTTCATTATGTATATCTCTACTGTTTTTATATTGAGACATCCGATAAAATTGAAAAATAATATTAGTATATGACACTTCTAAAAGGATGCCACAAATGTTCATTTATCGTCCACACTGTCATTTTTCGACTTTCTAACACAGCCACTTTCAACATCAGTTTCCATATACCATAGATGTGATTCTTCCATGACTAATTGACTATAAAATGACCGATTCAATGGATGACTGGTTTTTTCAATTCCTTGTTGGAATTTTATCAATTGATTTTTGGGCTAACTAGGCCGGAATTAGTGGCTTATCACTAGTATTACATCCTGAGAGGCAAAATCACACGAGAAAAAATCGACCAAATAATTTAAATGAGGTATAAAGTTGTAAGCATAGCCTCTTAAGTTCGAGACATGGAACTAGGATGAACCTGAGTTAAAAAAAAAAAACGAGGTGATCATTGTAACTTCTAAGAATAAAACGGACATACTTTTGTGATTGACAACATTCTTACTGGATTATAGGATTAACCTGAAATATATGAGCAATTAATAGGTATTTTATTTTATATTTATGAAATATTATAATATGTTTTATGAAGATAAAAGCTCTATAAATAGTTTATTATTCCTTATGTTATCAAGTTTGACTTGATAGTAAACCCTAAAGTAAAATAAATAATATTCTAAATATCCATAATCGATTGTTATTATGAGAATGATAATGAACTAGGGTTAGTATGTTGCTGAGTGGATAATCACGTTTTATTAATTATAAATATGAGATATCACTTAGAACATAGGTAAATGTTAGGGAACATGTATTGGATTGACTCCTTATGAAAGCACTTGATGGATTGATGTCATAAATAGCTTTCATGTAATGATGATATTTGAATCATCTAACTGAAATTCACTATCGACTCCTACCTTAAGAATCACATGTTTTAACTTAGTCAAACGTTATTCGTAATAGGGTAACAATAAATGTTATGATTTGATATGTTATTAATCTTGTAGAGGAGTAATAATAAGAATGACGAATTTATTCCTCTTATGAAGAGTGATGTCTTTAGGCCACTTGATGAGTATGATTGATCGAATGTATGCATATTTAAATTTGATAAAGGGATTATCAATGTCATTTGTTATATGAGTCTACTCGAGATTAAGAAACACATTAAGCAATATAAGGTTGACATGTAACTATGTCTTATGCTTAATCTAGATATTGTGAGACAAAATGACTAAATATCAAATTGTGAAAGGTTAACTCGGATTACCGACTCCACTTGATTTTGGGTTATCATAACGTATTACTAGATACCGTTTATTGATGATGGGCCCAAGTTTTGGGACAATTTCATTGCCAACTTTGAGTTGGCATATTGGGTCACACACTAGAACGAATTGGATTAGGTTGCAAATATTCTCTCTTGTGGTAATTGAATTATTAAGATGATTAATTTAATTAATCATCAATAATTCAGGGTTTTATGATTTATGTTTTAAATATGATATAAAACATTATTCATTAGTGTAATGAGCTTTTAATATAAATTACTTCTTATTAAGTTAAATATGTTTTGGACATATTATTATGTATGACATAATATTCTGCTCATATATATATTAATAACAGAGTAATATTAATGAGCCCTTTTGAATAATTTGGCACCCTATTCCTATTTTATAGGAGTTATTATTCTTGTGAGACAAAAAAAACTTGGTGCATATGTGACTAGAAAATTCGGCACACTCCATAACTAATTAGGAGTCCTTATTGTTGTGGGATAAGAAAAGGAATTCGGCTAACCCTAGTGCACCCATCAGGGTTTTCCATGTGCATATAAATAAGAAGCACGTCTTCCTATTCAAGTGTGGCTATGCCGAATTTGTGATTGACACAAAATAAAAGAGAGTGAATTATTTTGTAAGAGAGAGAATATGGATTCGAAGTGCTATTACACTCTACCAATTCAAAAAAGTTTGTTTGTGTGGATACTTTTAGACACATTTACATAAAGACAACGTGACGAAGGAGATTCAGTTTTGAATACTAAAAACAACATCAACACTTCGTTCGGCCACACATTCAAAGCTTCATTTTAAGGTAAAACACTAATCCTAATAGTGTATTTTGATGTACACGGATCATTGGTGGAATTCTAAGTTAAAATTATTGTTATTTCTGTTGTGTTATGTTCTTATGAATGTCATATTTCTAGTTAAGAATTCCAACAAAGAGACCAACTGAGAGAGTGGGTGAAAGAAAGGAGAGAGAAAGTTTGGTTGAGATGGGAGAAAATAGAAGGACAAATGAAAGAAAAAAACGCGAGATTTTGACTTATATACGGAAATAAATCTGGTACTTTCAATTTCACTTTTAAAAATGTAACATTTGGGAGAAAAAGTTTGAGATTTTGTTCGTGAACTTTAAAAATCTATGGTTCTATTTGTCAAATTTGATGTTTTAATTGAGACACCTAACATAATTAATTATATAAGTATTTGTTGTCCATTTTATATATATTTTAATTAATAAAATAATTTAATTGTTTGAAAATTCCCGCCGCATTGTGCATGTGTCATTCTAATTATATTTTAAGATCAAATGTAAATGGGCCAATTACAAATTAACGGAGTTCATAATCCAAAATTATAACATGACATGACCAACTTTCTAAATTTTGACCACCAAATTTAAGATTTAGAATGCACGGCTCCACTAATAATATTATAGATTCACATACGTCCAAAAAAAGCTCCAAAACAGAGTAATATCAGAGTATTTCAAGCCAAAAAAAATAGCAAATCCAAACAGACATCGAATCAACCAAAATCTCTTTCAATATTTGATTATTTTGCTTCCGATAAACTTTCTAAAAAGATCGAAATTGTGAAAAAACAGTAATAAAAAACAAACCTATATAAAATTAGAAAAAAAAGATATATGCTGAACTCATCACAGAAAAAATCAACATATTTTCTCCAAATTTCATAATTTACATCCTCCTAGTGAACCTCATATATAGATCACAAACAACAAGGTCTTATTGGACATGTTTATATCTTGTTTGAAATTTATTTATAATTTGTTTAAAATTTGCTTATTTTTTTAACTTATTTGAAACATGTTTAAAACTTGCTTATATGTTGTTTATTGTTTAAAACTTTTTTGGAATTTGATTAAAATATGTTCATTTTTTTGGAC
>CAODLS011102193.1:0-14481 GCA_948243855.1 Flueggea neowawraea | reverse complement strand
AATCTTTGAGAAGATTAATAGTGAAAATCCTAAGTGGTGATACTTAGGTAGTGGATGTAGGCATCGAGTTGGCCGAACCACTATAAGTTCTTGGTGTTCTTTCATTTATCGCACTCATTCTCGGAGAAAATTCAAAGCTTTTATTATCACACTATTCAACCCCCCTTTTAGTGTGATTATCGACTTTACAGAGGCAACGTACATCATACTAGTGTACAAAACTATACATATTTCTACACATCATCAAATATTCATCAAACAAGATATATCTATGTGTTTCTAGCTTTCTACAATCATGATACAATGTCCTATAACACACATTTCAACAGAATAATCAAAAATCACGTTGAACTCTCTAAACCAATATTATGCCATACTGAATCGAGATGTGTTTAAAGCACTAAAATGATAAAAGGAATGTTTTAAGAGCTTAATCTTACCTCAAGATGTTGAAAGGAATCAATAAGAGATTTTTTGGAGAGGATTTGAGAGTGTAGACAGTGAAGAAAGTGTCAAAAATGACGAAGAGGGTTGGTGAGATGCATTAAATAAAGCTATTGATCAAAACGCACCATTTCAATGATTTTCAAAGGCAATGTACGTTATTTTCATGCAACGTACGTCATATACACTTACAATGTACGTCCTATGAACACAACGTACATTATGATGCTTAAAATTCTATCCTGATGGTTCTGTTCTGAAATGTTTCATCATAACATACGTTCTATAACACACAACGTACGTTAAGGATATACAACATACGTTAAGCTTAATATAACGTACGTTGATCATCATAATCATCAAACCCAACACGTCTTGTTCAAGGCTAATGTACATCATTTGCATTCCAGCATCCTTACTCGATGTTCCTCACTTCCAAACACACATCAGATCATTCCCGAGGTTTAACAACACCCAATCTTACAAAATTAACATCATTAGACACCTTCAAATGCCTATTAAACATCTCAAACACCAAAGAATTAGATCAAACTTAACAGAAAGCTACAGAGAACCTAGTCAGAATGGGCAAGATATTACAAAGAAAGTGTTGGAAGTGAAGATGGAAGAAGAGTGGTCGGGCTTAACATTTAAAAGAGGTTGATAGCCAACACCAACTCCAACTAACCAGCCAAAAATTGGACAACCAAAACCGAATCAGACCACAAAAACACACCAAACTGAACTAGCCCAAAAAAACTCAACCAAGCCATTCTATAAAAAAAGCTCAACCAACCCACTAATCAATTTTTAGCATCCAGCTAAACCAAAACCATTTCACAAAAATAAACCGAGCCAACACAGGACTCAACCAAACCGGTCAAACTAGTGAACCAAACCGAAAATCACCCTCCTTTTTTTTTCATCAAATACCATCAAGACCAATAACTTTAATTCACTCTAAAATATTCATCATCTAACACCCAAGTCAAGTCTCCAATGATCTAAATAAAAAAATTTAATCATCAATAATCTAAAACCAAATCGAATTTAAACGAGGTGTTACATACTTCCCCCAAAAAAATTTGTCATTGAATTTCAACGCTAATCATATTAGAATAACTACGGATATACTCCAAACACTAATATAACCCAAATTCATCAATTAAATGAAACTCTAATATCCCAATATCAAAAATCAGATCTAATTCTCCAAATCAGAATATGATCCAAAACCTCAACATATCATCCACAAAGAAGCAAACTAAAATTCTACGAACACTCTAAATTGTTCAATCCCAAATATGCAAACATTCAGAAAGAATAAAGAATATGCAGAAGCACGGACAGAAGATACTAAAAGATGCAAATGCAAAGATAGAATATATTGACTTAAGGGTCTCTAAAGGTCAATCACTGACGTGATCCTCTCATTCCAAGGTCTATTAACTTACCAATTCATAGCTCTTACTGACACTCCAACAAAGGACAAATCGAACCAAACCTCAACTAACTACGGCACCCAAAAATGGAATATTTTCGGAACGTACTCCCTAAAGGGTGAGACACAAAATGCCATAATGTTCAAAGGGCACCTGAGGTGATAATGCTAGCTCTTAACTGATAGCACAGGCGATGATCTCAAACACTATCACTCAAATCTTATCCAATCATTACCCTCACATATACCCAGGATCTCAAACATTATCACTCAAATTTTATCTAATCATTACATTATTCATTACATATCCCTTATCATAAATGTTTAATCTTAAACAGATTTGTCCACCACTGAAATGATTGTATCAACAATCGTCACCAACGATCTTGTTACATTACTATTAATACTTACAATTGTGATCAAATGAAATCACCAATGAATTTTATTACCAAATCAATAATTACATACCAGATTTACCCTTGAGCTATTTCACTAATATATCCAATGTTAAGCTCCATTAGTATATATATAGAATATCAATCTCTATACATCATATACTGAATATTCTTAAAATCATGGAATCAATAAATCTGTCCCAATACCATTCCATCATTAAACTGTTCGGCTTCCAAACACTAATTACTAAATTTCCTCATATTAACAAATAAAATGTGCATAAGGGTCCATTGCCCTCACTATTAGTACTCCAAACATCCTTGTTACTTCAAACTCTCTTATTCTAATTTATACTAAACAATACATATATCAAAATATCTAAACCCAAATCTTAACAAATTTAACTTCTATACATTATGCAAACCTCGAATATCAGATGAGGATGAAAACATACATATGATAGAATCAGACGAAACTGAAAGCAAACAAATTATATCAAAGCCAAATCCGGTATTGTGGCAATACAAAATGCATGAGATGCAAATGTGAAACCCAAACCCAAACCAAAGTCGAAATTCTATTGCAATCGAAGATCTATCGCTTTTGTCGAAAATCAGACCTATTTGTAAAATTACAAAATAGTCCCTCAAATTTGCAAAATTACCATTTAGTCCCTAAGTCCTCAGAAAATTATAATTTAGTCCCAAAATATTCTAAAATTAAAAATCACTGCGTAAACTCTTCAAAATTATAAATCAATCCTCAAACTATTCAAAAATTATAAATCAGTCCCTAATTATTCAAAATTACAGATTATACTTTAATTTCAAAAAAATTACAGTTTTAGTCCTGGAGATAGAAAATTGTTTAAAAATGACACAAAATCGTTCAAACCAACACTCATTATTCGAATCACTTAAATCATCTTCCAATCATTTTTATTCATCAAAATCATTCATCAATAAATCAACAAATCATCAAAAAATCAAATTCATTATTCCAAATAAATCACTAAGCACATATGTTCTCTCCAATCTCCAAAACCAATCACAAACTCATTCAAATATATGTTTATTCCATCAAAATCAATCAAAATCCAATGCAAATTCATCATCAAATCATCCTAATATTCATCCAAAAATTCGGACATAATCATAAACCCAACCAAAAAAATGTATTTTCCTCACAACTAAACAAAACCCACACTTCTTCTACATCTAACCCAACATAATACATCAAAATCCATCACCAATTCATCAACAATAAGCATCAAAGCTGAATTTCAACCTCTAAAACTGTCACCCACACAAAACCCATTTGATTTTTAATGAAAAATAAAGATTGAAAAGAGAAGAATGAGATAGTTTACCTTGATTTAATGCAAAGAAATTGAATGGAAGCAGGAGAGAAAGAGAGAGACAGTTTTGAGTGAGTGTGAGAGAGGAAGAAAGTGTTAGAAGTGAAGATGGAAGAAGAGTGGTGGGGCTTAATATTTAAAAGATGTTGACAGCCAAAACCAGCTCCAACTGACCAGTAAAAATCGGACCCAATCGACCAGCCAAAAACTAGACAACCATAATCGAACCAGACCATAAAACAAACCCAACCGAACCAGCCCAAAACAACTCAACCAAACCAGCCCATAAAAAGAGCCCAACCAACCCACTAATCAATTTTTAGCATCCAACTAAACCCAAACCATTTCACAAAAATTAAACAAGCCAACTCACTAGGACTCAACCAAACCGATCAAACCAGTGAACCAAACAGAAACTCAACCTCTTTTTTTTCATCAAATACCATCAAGACCAAGAACTTTAATTCACTCCAAAATATTCATCATCTAACATCCAAATCAAGTCTCCAATGATCTAAATACACAAACTTTAATCATCAACAAATCAAAATCCAAATCGAATTTAAATGAGGTGTTACACTTTGTGCACACAAAAGAAAGGTTGTGCACTCAATTAGAAGAGAAAATTGTGAAGATCATATTCTAGAATAAAACAGTTGTATCCACATTGGCATCTTAACCACGCAAGTTCAAAAGTAGCGCGCGCAAGTCAAGAACACACTAAAATGTTGTTCACGCAAATGTTGGCTACTTACGCAACAGTTGATGTGATAGGTGCTTGAATTTGATTTGTCTCACAATGGCTAGTAATCATTCCACAACATCTCCAAACTTTATCCAACAGTCAAAAAGGTATTTTTTGCTATAAATACCCTTCTACAATAGCAAAAGAAATAGAGAAGCCTTGGGTACAAATTGCATCAATCTTACTCTCATTTGTTGCATATATATTCTATTCCACACACACTCTTGTTCATATTACTTGCAAATACATTTGGGTAGGTGTGTAATCATTTGTACTTATTGGGTATATGTTGTAAACTAGCAAATATCATTGCTTGAAAAGAGTTGCTATAGGTTTCCTAGTTGATCCCATAAAAACTATAATGGTGTAAGGTTTCTTAGTTGATCCCAGAAAAATAAGGTTGTAAAAGTTTCCTTGTGATCCTTGAAAACAAAAGAGTTCTACAAAGGTTTTTCTCCACCCGGAAGTGAGGAGTTAGTGGGTTCCAAACTCTCGAACTAGACTTGAGGAATAAACATAGGTCAAGGATGACTGAACCACTATAAATCAACAGGTTGATTCTCTATTATTGAGTCATTTGTTTTGATTGTGAACTTGATTACTGTGATTTTTTAGCCAAGATTTCAAAAAAGTTTTAAAATTCTTAAAATCCAATTCATCCTATCCTCTGGGATTGCCATCTTGGGAAAACAATCTTGATAATTCATTTTTCAATATTTTCCCAAATGATTCTATTAAACTTGACAATTCAATATGAATTTAAATCTTAGAACTGGCAAAACTCCAGCAGAGTTTCTCTTATATCTAAACTAAAAATCCTTGCAAACAAATCCAACCAAACAACATCCAAATACAATCAATATTATCATCAAAATAATTTATTAATTGTCATTTATCTATTGTATTATACTTTATATTTATACTTACAGAGCAATTAAGAAGAAATTTGCAATTTCAAACAAAAGAAAGTAAGAACAGGCCGCACGAACAATGTGCTAGCTTCTTGACCAAGGACTTCAAGGCTCAAAAATATAGAGGGATCCTACAAAACTAATAGGTTTGGGTGGTGAGCAAAACCACTTTCTCAATGAATAAATAAGAGACAACAAAACATTTTTATAAATAAATTATAAATTGATTTCAAATCATATAAGAGCATTTATGTATTAATTTTCCAATTTGATAATATTATAATCTAATAGCACAATCAAGTTAAAAGTACAATCAAATTTTAAATAGTATGCTGATATAGAAATCTCAAATCTCAACTTTAACACACTTAGTTTTTAAACAAATATGCACATGCAATTTGAATATGATCATTTTTGAAAGCCACACTAGAAGGGGTTGAATAGTGTGGAGTTCGAGGCTTTAAATTCGTTTTGAAGTGACACATAAGGAAAGAATTAAAAATAGTAAAGAACACAAGAAATTTAAAGTGGCTCGGCCTAACTCTTGCCTACGTCCACTACCTAAGTATCACCACTTAGGATTTCCACTAACTTCAATCACTTGTTATAACTTTCACTTTCAAGCTAAGTAAGAACTCTTACAATTCTTGATTCTGGTTCAAGAATAAACCAACCTAGGATCTACCATTGATCTCAACCTCACAAACTCACTATTTGAAACCTCACAAACTCACTATTTGAAACAATCATTCACTCACCAAATAGAATTTGAACGGAGGATACAAGTAATGAAAAATATGAAGTAAGCACAATAACACTTGTATCACCTAAAACAATGAACAAAGCTAGAATTAGGGTTGCAATAACTTGTTGATGCATTGTTTTTTTCCCCTTCATAGTTCTGGAAGTGTATTTATACTTCCTATAGTTTTTCTAGCCGTTGTAACTCAATTCTTACCCGTTGGAGTGTGAAATAAATCTTGATTTTCTTGCCTTTTCAATACTTACTCGAGTAACAAAGGACTCTACTCAAGTAATTGTAGCTTAGATCTTCAGTGTTGAACTTTTGCACTTGTCTTACTCGAGTAACACATATTTCTACTTGAGTAATCGACCATTTGTGACCGTTGGACTTTGATTTCCTTCCATATCTGACTTAATTGCCTTTCATCTATAAATCCCACAAACACGCTTACTCGAGTAACTGAAATTCTTACTCGAGTAACTTCGGTCTTTGAATACTTTGTTGGAGTTTTGGAACATGCTTACTCGAGTAACCATCAACTCTACGTCTGTAACAATTGAAACAGTGCACCCTCTAGAGTAATGACTTACTCGAGTAACATCTGGACTTACTCGAGTAAATCTCAGTTCTGTCTTCGCATACTAGAGTGATCCATGAGCTTGCTTGAGTAACTTTTTAATCCAGTGGCTCACTAGAAGTTGGACTTCCTCAACTAAATTTCTCGAGTAACTTTCTCTTCTACTTGAGTAACTTCGAGTAACTTTAGTTCTTGCTCGAGTAACTTCACACTTACTCGAGTGAAATTTCATCTTGCTTGAGTAACTCTAAACTCCTGCAATATTCTGGACAAGCCACTTACTTGAGTAACTCCTGCATTTTTTCCAACAATTTCATCCTTTGGCATCCTTGCTTAGTATTGCATTTAGTTAACTTATGAACTTTTGTTCATCTTCAAAACATAGGTGGATCTAAATGTGAACCACCCTTGGTTCAACAATTTTATGTCTCAAAAATCAAGATGCAATAATCAAATCAATTTTATTATCGAAAGAAACATAAAACGTAGTTTGAGTGAAGCAATTAAATCTCAAATAATATGAAAATATATTTGTACAATTTAAACACCATTTAAGACTCTAATTAATAAATCTACTTTGAAATACTAGTGCTAAATCGTATATGATCACGCAAGGAAGTTATTCAAATTATTGGTCTTAAAACATTTTGAAGATCATATAAGAAATCATAACTCAAACGTATTGTGAGATTTACATATACTGTCAAACTAATTCAAATTATGAATTGCAAAGTTAAAACGTATAAATTCTCATGTTGGAAAATAGTTTCACACAATCATATACATACATATATGATAGGGCCCAAACAAAATTCACATAAACAAAACGGAGCTAGCAATCACCTCTCCCACTAATGGAGCATTCTAGTAATTATCTCTCCTGCTAGTGGAACAATCCAGCAATTACCTCTCCTATTGGCCAGAGCAATAATGAAATCAAAACAAATCATGTATGCCCCATATACATGCAATGAAATCACTCGAAAGGATTTTACGTCTCGTGGTTGAATTCTCAAATTGTTCCTCAAAATGGAATATATTTAACTACGCTTGTAAAATTTCAATCACAATTAAACATCTTTAGTAAAATCTTGTCTAAAATCATGTTGTCATATTTTTTGAAATTTTATTTAAAAGTTTCCTTTTCTTTTTTGATTCATAAAAAGCACAAACGACGTTATTTATAACCCAATATTTAGGTAGGTCGTTCAAATAGGTAGGTAGTTTATGGCATGACTCTGATGGTTTCTTTAGAATTTCTTTCATTGCTCTCCCTTTTGCTCTCCATGATATAACATAGTTGATCTTTATTTCGAACATGTTTTCAAATCTTCTTGTATCTTCCTAGGACCATAATTTGACTTCATGCTTATGTATTTTTACTTTATCATTTTAGCAATGAAGGTGGATGTGGCTTGCCTATGGTTGTTGAATATGTTTTACAATAAACAATTGTGTGCATTATAAAATTCCCGTACCTTGAAAGTTCTCATTTTATACGCAGACGAAGCTCTGAAATGCCACTTGCAGTTTCTATGTGTGCAACTAATGAAGTAGAATCTATTGCAAGATTTCTCCACTTTGAAGTGAAAGTTATTAGTTAAGGCATAGTATTTGATTGTTGTTTTTGTTGTCTCTTTATCCTTAAATAGTTTCCCCTTTTTTAACTAAATTTGGTATGCTTTATAAATGTCAAATGCACTCTCTGTTTCACTACTTTCATCATCTTCCTCATCTAAATCATAATCCATGTTTTCAATGGTACCTCTTACTAGTCTTGAGGAAAATTTGAACATATCTTGTGTGGTTAATTCAGTGATTGTGTTTGCTTCAGTGATTGGTTGGCATCCCAAGTCTGTCGTGTACTCATTTTCATCTGAGATGAGATGTTCAATTAGGAGTACAGTGATTTCACCTATTGAGATTCAGATGAGGTCTTAGTTTTCTATTGTTGAGATGCAGATAGGGTATTACTTGAAATCATTTTCTTTCTTTTTCAACCAATGTTCAAGAAGATTCTAAAGTCGTCATCAAATTTGAAATGCTAGATAATTTTTATCCACATGGTATTTGATAGTGATTGTTGTGTTTTCTATGTTTATCTCTACGTGTTGGTAGATTGTTTGACATAGTATGGCATAGTTGCAAGAGCTTTGGAATTGCATTTCTCTGACATTGAAGTTCTTGAAATTTTCGTCTTTGTCCCAGATTCCTCCATATTGTAGAATAATTGTTATTTATTCCATTTATTATGCATCTAAAATGTAAAACAATAAAAATGTTAGTTGATACCAATTTGTACACATTTTGTACTCACTTTTATGTTAAACATTTTGTGTTCTTTACTGTGTACACTTTTTGTACTCATGTTGTCCTTATTTCGTTTTTAAATGGTGTGTGATTTGTGATTCTGATAAGAATATTGATGTTTGCCAATTTGTTCTTGCTTTGTATACAGTGTGTGCTCATACATGTAAAAATATCATGTGCATAATTGTTGTTGGTGTGTACATTTTTGTACTCATCTTATGCTAGTTTGTAGAAGTGTTATTTATGTTTTCGTTACAGCAAATAGTGCATACATGTTTTTGTAAAAATCATCAGGATTGTTGTCTATATGTGTTGTAAACTAAATCGTACCAATGGTTTTTAGTTTGTGAGTGTTTCAGTGGCGGTGTTTAGTAGTGGTTATGATATTGCACCTTTTGATGTTCCGTTTCATTGAATTTTGCTAGTTTCTATCTTCTAGAATCAAGATTTGTTGATATTATCGTTTCTGATAGTTGAATCCATGTATTGTTAGATCAATTATGGGAGACTATTTCATATTGGTTTTGAGCTTCAATGTACTTGTTTTATAGAGGTTTCAATCGCTATATATTCAGTCATATCTCGAGTTGTTTTAAACTTTGATCTAATTGTTTTGGAAGGATTTTGATTCGCATTTGGATTATGGTGAGATCTCCGATTCATGTGATGTAATCTTCTTATTTTTGTGATTCATCAAGATTTTGGGAGAAATTTTCGATTTTTGAGTTTGATTAAGGAATTGAATATGTTATTATGGTGTCTTTTAGGGGGTTTATATATTGAGGCATTTGTGAAACTGAATTTCCATGTATTTCTATTTTTGTACTCATTTTAACTATTGCTGTATTTGCATACTTTGGTGTTTGTTTATTAAATAATTGTGTTTTTCCCTTTTTTTATCTTTTTCGATATTTTTTCCTCTCTTCTCTCTCCCCTTCCCTCTTTCAAAATTCTCTCCTTTTCTCTCCTCCATTCCTCTACCACCTCCACCACCAATCTCTCTCTCACCGATGCTTCTCTACCACCAATATCTCTATATCACTCTTTCATAACTCTTTCCTCTTCTCTCCTCCATTCAACCACCACATCCACCATCAATCTCTCTCTCACTGTCACTTCTCCACCACAGCTCTCTCTCTCTCTTTAGTTGGAACTGCTGCATATGAGGGAGAATGCGATCTAAAATCCCCGTCTCCAAAATACGATTTCAGATCCCGAATGAAAGGTGAAGCCAACTTCAATGCTTCATCTTCTGAGGAGGCAAAGGAGGTGGCAGTAAGGGCAACGATAGCTGAAACCTTAGCACCTGTCAATCTTTGATGCTTTGAAAATTACCTCAACAGTTCTTCAAGTTTGACAAAAATTACAAAACCGATCTTCAATTCTTAAAAATTTTCAAAATATTCCCTAAAATAAATACTATCAATTTCGAAATTGCATGTAGGCCTACAAATTAATTTTATACATAAGTGTACATGATATAGCTTTCCATCCGCAGACCGATGGACAGTCCGAGTGCACGATTCAAACCTTGGAGGATATGTTGAGAGTGTGCGCAGTAGATTTTACAGGGGGTTGGGATTTCCATTTGCCTCTGGTAGAGTTTGCATACAATAACTCATACCATTCGAGTATTGAAATGACACCATATGAGGCGTTGAATGGAAGGAAGTGTAGATCTCCTCTGTGTTGAGCTGAGGCCGGCGAGAGAGAGCCATTGCGTCCAAATCTTATCTTTAAGACTACTAAAAATTCATATTGATCCAACAGATGATCTAGACTACTCACAGTCGTTAACAGAGTTAAGTTTACCCGAAGCGTAAACATTTAGAGTTTGAGGTCGGGGACCATATATTTCTCAAGGTATCACCGATGAAGGGTGTTATGAGATTTAGGAAGAAGGGCAAGTTGAGCCCGAGAAATATTGGTCCATTCGAGATTATAGGCCACGTTGAGGCTATTGCTTATGAGTTGGCGTTACCGCCTCAGTTTGCTTCTGTTCACCCGGTATTCCATATTTCGCCTCTGAAGAAGTATTTTCCTGATCTATCCTACATATTGTCACCGCAGTCTGTCGAGGTTCGACCAGACCTATCTTATGATGAGGCCCCTGTGCGGATTATTGACTGATAGGTCAAGAGACTCCGCAACAAAGACATCACTTCGGTGAAAGTGATTTGGAGACACCATTCTAATAAGGAGGTTGAGGAGGAGATGTGGTGCAGATATCAGCACTTCTTCAATTCTGCTGACTCGTAGGTCAGTGCTTCATTCCAGTCTCAGCATTTTCATTTTGCATATTTATTTCTGCATCTCTGCACTTGGTTTATGCATGTATGTTTTTGTCATTGCATTCAGTATCTTTGTTTATGGGACACTTGTGGTATTTGGTCTAGGACACCTGTGTTACGTAAGGTAAACATAATATTTGGTATACCAATGTGCAATCAAGGCCCAGTTACTAGGGTTTATGGTAGTCGTGTGTCCAGGCAGATGCATGTACTCAGTTTCAGCTTGGTGGCAGAGTCCACCCATATTATTTATATATATCAGTCAGTTTCAGGTCTTATATCCATTTTAGATATATGTTATATAGTGTATATATATTATGTATGTATCTGCCTGATATTTGCTTTGGTTGAGAACGTTTTTGAAAATGAATTTTTGAACTAATATCTCGGTATTAGCGTGTACATGTATGTACACTTATATCTGCATGCAATATTTTTGAAATATTTTCAAAACAGTTTTTATAAGGCCTTGAGCAGTTATGGAGTGTCGTCTCCTGACTAGGAATTCTTACCCCTTCTCTTCTATTTCTTGTCGAATTTCTTTATCTTATTTCTCAGGTTCACTTTTGACATTTGGCAACCTTCTAGCATCTTGCTCCTAGTGAGACATTCCATTTGATAGTGAGTGCCATTTTTGTCTAGGCTCCTTTTATTTTTTATTAGAGCTCTACACTGGGATGATGTTAGGTTACTGGGTCATATTTTGTCTTTTGGATTTATACTCATTCTTTGTTATATTTTCGTACTTATCTAATAATATGATTTTGTTTTGTATAACTTCTTATATATACATATGATTTTGTTATAAAATGTTTTATACTTATAAATGGTTTAATGGTTGTTTAAATTGTATAACATGGGCAATGTTTATGATTCTCTGAGGCTTGTGTGAGATGGGTCGGGGGGCTCCCATAGACGATCTACTTGCACGTCGGTCATGGTTCGAAAACGGGTCGTGACAATAGCCAACTATGGGAAACTATTGTGCAAATAGCATAATATTTATTTATTTTCTCACGCAGTCGTTCCTCTGTCTTGACCTCTTTCTCTCTCTGTTGTCTCTCTCTCTCTTCTTTTTACCTCTCCTTTTGCCACCTCCACCTCTTTCGTTTGCCACCTCCATCCCATCCTCTCCACCTTCACAACCCTCTTTGTCCACGACAAAGATTACGGGGCGTTGTGGCAGAGATCGTTGCTCTCCTCTTTCCATCTCTGATACCACCAGTCTCCGCTGAAGAGGAGAGATGAGGTAGAGAGAGAAGCCACTGTGATATATCTCACTGTCGCCACCTAGACCAAAGTCCATCATGAACGAATGGCAACGACAATGCTTGAAACTCATAGTTTATTTCCCGTTTCTCTTCAAAAACGGGGGAAACCTAACAAGTACCTATGGCGGTGTTGGCTAGGGTTTCAACACCCTAGTTGCAATGCATCTGCACATATGTGCATAATTATGGTGATAGTCTCCAAAATTTTTAAAAATCACAAACAAGTTCTTAAAAATTAGCAAACAGTCCCTAGATTAATTTTAAAAATTTCATTTGTGCACGAATTGTGCACCATTCGTGCATGAGTTGTGCACTTTGTTTGCACAATTTGTGCACCTATGAATTAAATTAGTTTAAAATTAAATTCTTAAACCATTCGTGTATGATTTATACACTAGTTTACGCTAAATAAAACTCTAAGCTAATTTGGTTTTGAATCAAATAAACTGAAATGAACTAAATCATCTTAAAATTTAATTTGTAAACTATTCGTGCACTTGTTGTACACAATTTGGACCCCATTTGTGCAGTGTTTGTGCGCCTCTCTGGGAAAGGCTACAAAAATATATTTTCTCACAATTTTTCTTTAATTTCTCGCGAGATCTCAATTTGTATTTGTACAATTAATTTCCTCGTTGTGGTATTTTTAAACATAGTTTCATACATATGGCATTTTCAAAAAGTTGGCATTTTATTCTTTTGTAAATCTAAAGTTCCCTTACATCTTTCATTTTTGGCCCATAATATTTGTATCCATTAACACAAGGCAAAGTGTTAAGTTGGCTAAGATATCCAAATCTCCAATATGCAAGTCATTTTAAATTATTTTTATAATTGACATTTTACCATCACAAATATGATTCGTATGCACTTAATAAAAAAAATTGAAGTATAAGTAAACCTCAATTTTACATTGAAGAATATATAACATATGTGACATTTACAAATCATATACATGTGTATAGATGAATAATGAAATACGTAGATAAATGTTAAGTCTCTACGGAAAAGAAGGGAATGTGTCATTATTTGCATGAATTGGGCAATTTTTTGGGCGGAGGAAGGATAAAAGAAATAGAAGGGACATTGTCTTCAATGCTACTCAATATTTGAGAGATACAAGGCCTATGAGTTGGAGACTGCCCAACACAAAGTGCAGCCAGTGACAACATGGCTTTAGCTTCCTTCATGTCAAAGTCACCTCCCAAACTTGGATCCACCATTTCTGATACCTTCCTGCCTTCACATTCAAAATGACCACCATTACTGGACAACATGGGCCCCACTATGGATGTCAACAATTGCCCTTTCTCCTCGCAGAATGCCTCCATTCCAGTCACTAGCTCTAACACAATAACCCCGTAACTGTACACGTCGTTCTTATTGGATGGGATTCCTGTAATGAGGATCCATGTAACCGGGAGACCCCATCATGATCATTTGCCTGTTGGTCCTGGAGGACGACGCCACCATTGAAGAAAACCCCATCTTCGCTGATCCAAAATCACATAGTTTGCAATTAAGATTCTCGTCAAGCAACATGTTGGAAGCTTTGATGTCTCCATGAACAATTGGGAGGCTGCATTTTTCATGCAAATACTCCACTGCCTGGGCAAGTTGGTAGGCTATGGCCATTCTTCTTCTCCAGGAAAGCACCGGCACAAAGCGCTTTGAGCGCTCCTTTTCCTTTTCTCCTCCTAATAATTCTGCACCATGAAACCTATCCTGTAGGCTTCTGTTGGGAGCATATTCCAACACTAGGGCCCTTCATCTGATCAATTACACAAATATTCAATTTTAAGTTTACAATACAACGGAATTTATTTTATTGTACATATAAAAAATGGAAAACAACTAAAGAAATTAAATTTGAAAGCATGGATATATACCTTGATGGTCGCAGTATCCCAGAAGCTTGACGATGTTGTCGTGTTTGAGATTGAGGAGGATGTTGAGTTCCTGCTTGAAGACTCGATTGAGATGGTAGCTGCCG
>CAODLS011102191.1:0-15216 GCA_948243855.1 Flueggea neowawraea | reverse complement strand
CAATATATAATCAGATATTATATATACAAACAACTCAATATAACACAAGTAAAATATATACGTTCAATATATCAATAAGAATGCAATGATGTTCCATTTATTCGGTAATGGCCCAATATGTCAAGTATAGCCCCGGGTTTTTCAATATAACAAATCTCAAGGATCTTCCAATACTAATAAAATTGACCCAAAGGTCTGATCAAATAAATCAAATAAATCGCTGGCCAGCCCAATATCGTAGAATGAAATCTAGAGGTGGCTAATACGAGTTTTAGTTGCGTACAATACTTAGTTCCATCTACTTTCTCATATAACCAATATTTCCAATAGAATTGCATATACCTGATCAAATCGGTCATACCACTTCATTTACGTCATATGAATCCAGATGCAACACTTGTAAACAATATAGTGCAACATGATTTTTCGATAGCTCATACAAGTGTTCAACTCATAGACATCAATGCTTCAACATATTTGATAATATTTCATCAACCTCACATATTCAATTCATGACGATAACACATTGAAAATAATATCACAAATCTCATATCAGCTAGTAACATCCACAATATAACAAACAATGTACAATATAGCACAAATAACACAGAAGGGTTCACTCACAGTACAAATACACGTTCCACATTCCTAGCTTGCCTCCGAATATCTCCAAAATGTTGTTCACCTAATACACATAAGCACACTATTTCCTTTCAATACTGAATACGCGTATGTGCAGCTATATGGATGCAATGCGTAATGATGCATGTTCTGATTTGGAAACTTTTTAATATGCACTTATACATATATATATGGAATGATTCAAGATATTATCATTAGTTTTAAACCCCCCAATAGGCGTACATTACACAATAGCAATTGGTGTGGTACAAATCTAGCCTATTTGCTCATTTTGTTGATTTTTGTTATGTTCTTCCTTCGACAACCAAATTAACTCATATCATTCTCAAATTTTAACCACTTACAATAAACATATAAGGGACTGTTTATACCAAAAATCAGGCCCTACATCCTTCAAATGGATTCTACGCACACAATCGGCTGAATTTATGCTAATTTAGATACTTACCATTATACTCGTATGTAGCCCCTGAAATGTTGCATACTTATCCTTGACACATTTATAAAAAATTTTAATGTTTTACAAATCAACCAATTCCATTTCTAAATGCCTCAAAACAGCAGCACAAGTACAACCTAAAATCTAAATGCTAACGTCATTTATCAGTTCATATGTATAGATGTTCAAATCGTGTTCCAATCAATATCAGACCTTTAAAAACATGTTCTAATGCATAATAAACATGTGAAAATAAAGAGAAACACTTATCACGCTCCTAAGATGCAGATGGTGTAAGAACCCAAAAATCAAAATGCCTCGCTGAAATGCTTTTCCCTTCCTTTCTCTACAGTTTCTCTCTTGTTTTCTCTCAATTTAGACACCAGAAAATGTAACTAATGAGTTTTGGAAGCTTAACCATACTCTTCTAAGCTTCAAATGATAATGGGCTAGGTGGCAACACTAGGTTCAGCCATATTACAACCTTATTGCAACCTTATCAACACCTGTTCTGTGCATGGATTTGTCATCAGCTCTCACTAACTCTTTAGATTATTATAATCATTCACGTAGGATAATTCATACAACCATCCTAATGTCTCTAAGAAATTACCTATTTAGTCCCCTCTCGTAATAATTTCACTTTTGAGGCCTGATACTATTACTAATAAACCCTATAGAATATGTATTATTAATATATGCAATGCCAAATGAATGCATAATTATGCGTGTTACATGCATTGCATGCTCATATATATGAAATGTTGGTTACGATCATGACACATCCATGAGGTAAACACTTATTCTTCCGAGTTGGTTTCTCAAATTGATGATGTGTCGAGAAATTTCAATATGTCGATCAATCGAGGAGCCATGGTTAGAGAACAAGGCTCTTTTTGTGGAGTGATGGGGCATAGTGATGAAAATTGTGGATATGGTCAAGAGATGAGTTCCGGGATGGAAGAATTTAATTACATGGGAGGTTTTGATAAGCCACAACCAAGGTGTGATCATACTCCAACACTTACAATCTGGGATGGTGCAACCACCCTAACTTCTCTTGGAATGATCAAAGCGCAAATCAAACAAAACCGATGGGGTTTTTGGGATTCCAACCTCGACCACCCCACCAAAAAGATAAACCTCACCCACCACTGCAAGAAAATGTTAATGAAAAGAAGCCTTATTTAGAAGACCTTCTAATGAAATATATGAGTAAGATGGATGCAAAGGTGGACCAAATTGTTCAAACTCAATAAGAAACCATCCAAAACTTAGAAAGGAAAGTTGGTCAATTGGCTAAGGTGGTTTCGGATAGAGAAAAGGGAAATTTTTCCAAGCATTTCACCACTCAACCCTAGAGAGAATGTAATGGCGATTTCAGTGATAAATGGGCAAGAGCTTTAAGAATAGATAAGTTTGGGGAGGAGTCCAAAGAGGAAGAGAAATCGAGCAAGAAAAAGGGAAAGAAACCAATAGGGGAAGAGCCCGAACATGATAAGAAGGAAAGGGACACCAATGTGAAAAGCAAGGACATCTCATTTCATCCAAAAGATGAGGTAAAGCCCTATGTTCCTCCTATTCCATTTCAACAACGATTGAAAGCTCAAAAGGTGGATGGCAATTTCCTAAAGTTTTTGGGATTGTTCAAAAAGCTTCAAATGAACATTCCATTTATTGAGGCTATTATGCATATGCCTCATTATGCTAAGTTCCTAAAGGAAATTGTCTCCAATAAGAAGAAATTAGAGGAGTATGCCTCAATTGCTTTGACCGAGGAGTGTAGTATTGTTATTCAAAACAAGCTTCCTCAAAAGCTTAAGAATCCGGGAAGCTTTACCTTTCCATGCTCCATTGGTAATGTTGGTATCCAACCATCGTTGTGTGATTTGGGAGCCGGGGTCAACTTGATGCCTTCCTTAATTTTCAAAAAGCTTAGGATTAATGAATTGGTGCCAACAACATTTTCACTCTAACTTGCTAACCACTCCATCAAACACCCTTCGGGGGTCGTGGAAAACGTCCTAGCAAAGGTTGGTAAGTTTTATTTTCCTACCAATTTTTATGTGCTTGAAATGGATAATGCTTTTGAACCCTCTTTAATTCTTGGTAGACCATTTTTAGCAATGGGGGGGAGCGTTAATTGATGTTGGCAAAGGAAAATTGACCTTTAGAGTTGGGAGTGAAATTCAAGAATTTAATGTCTTCAGCAATTCAAATATGCTTTTAAATGATGAATGTGTTGATAATGCTAATGCCATTAAACCTTATTGCATGATGGACATTAACCCTCCACCAAAACCGTTGAGTTCTAAGGAAAACTCGAGTGAACGAAAAGAAAAACAAAGAGAACCACCTGTAGATGCCAATAAAGAAAATAAGCCAAATACAAAGGAAACAAATGATTCTAAAAGGGTTTTGAGTGTTGAAGAGAAAACTAAAAAAAGAATGTGAGGATTTTTCATTAAGCGGTAAATTCTTTGAAGGTAAAAAACTTAGATATTTTCCACCCAAAAATACATTCTTTGGAACCCAAAATTGCATGTTGCGGACCATTTTTTTATTTCACATTCATTCAGGTGGTGCAATAGACATTATGCACAATGATCGTAAACCACTTAAAGTTCATGCTAAAAGGTTGAAATCATAGTTGGCATCCACCATAAGGACTATTTGTTGCCCCAAATAGCTCCAATGCATGCGTCCGAAAAGACTTTAAACTAACTTTTTTGTGTCCGAAATGACATAAAACTAATTTTTGGTATGAAAAGACATTAAACTAATTTTGGTCCATAATGATGTTAAACTATGCATTTAATTTTCATTTATTTGCTTTTTATTTTGAGATTGGTTAAGAGGAGTATGACCCATTTTCATGTTTATACATATGTGCTTGTGCCCCCTAACTTTTTATGTCTCAATGTCGAAAAGTGAAACTGCTTATCTAAGGGAAGAGCAAATGCAAGCAAGGCAACAAATAGAGAAGCATTCTAAACCTTATCTCTTTTGCTTTTACGCTTAAGGCTGAAATTGAACTTGTCCATTTTGTTCTTAATTATGTTAATGTTGATATGGACTTACTTTCTCAAACATTGGAGACAATGTTCAAAATAAGTGTGGGGGATGGGTTTAGGAAATGCTTGGGTTTAATTGCTTATAAATTTTTTCTTGCTTGTTAAATTTGCTCGAAAATGTGTAAAATTTTCAATGCATAAATTTTTGCTTCAGTTGCTTTTAGAATGTGTCAAACTTGAGAAGAATGGAATTTGGATTGAAATTGTTTGAAGGAATCTTGTAGCATTTAAGTGTGCTTTTAACATGATCAATTGAAGAATGTATGTTATTTATTGGTTATTTGAATATAAATTTGGCATTTTTAGGTTGCAAGGTCGAGAGTTCATTTATCAACAACTTTAGTCTATTAGTGGTGGCATAATAAAAGGTTGACAAACTCTTTGCTAAGATGGTTGTGCTAAATCAATCAAAATTTAACAATTTAGAGTTGGCTTCGCTTAATTAATATTGTGAAAGTGCTTATATGTTGTGCGTACATGATAAAATTTCACTTTTGAGGGTGAACCTAAACAAGGACAATCGCATGGGGTCCCACCCTCGAGGTTGAATAGGTTAGTACACTCAAGGAATCCTAAATAAGTATTTTCTTGCACAGAGACCCTTAATTCGCTGACTGCATTTGTAGCATCCAAAAATCAAGTGAAAACAATTACAGAAAAGATAAAGAGAAGAAAGTTCTGAAAGGAAGCACTAAGTGTTATGAAATGAATGAAGAAGCCAAGCTTACTCTAAAACAATGGATAAATTTAAATTTTTTATCTTAGCAAAGTGAGAGATAAACCTTGGCTATGCCAATAGATTAAAGAACTGGATAATTGAACATCGAGATTGCCACTTCTTAATGCAAAAGTTATTTCAAGTGATTGGTGAATAGTATAGTTTGTTCTCTTGATCATTTTATTCGAATACTTGAATTATATAAGAATAATTTAATTTTTTGATTCAAATTTGTATTCTTACCTGGGTTTGAAATTGGTTTGGTTGGGGACTAGCAAACAAGTAAGTATGGGGGAGTTTAATATATCTTGAAATTACACAATTGTTCAAGCAAGAATTTACATATTTTTGGCATATGATTGAGTGTTTAATGTCATATTTGATCAATTTTCATATTTGTTTAGGTCTTGAATGATTTGGATGAATTAGGAATAAAGGCGCAAAAAGGCACGAAAAAATGACGCAAAAAACGGATCAAGATAGAGTGAACCACGACCAAGGTAACAAGGCCACAACCTGGTCACTGTCACAACCACGGTCGTGGCATGGTGTAAAATTTAGCATCTATGGTAGAGACAACCCACGGCCGTGTAAACGGGCGTGGCTTCATGGCGCTGCCTGTGGTCGACGTTCAGGAAGTCAACAATAGTGGTGGCCAAGAGGCATACATATGGGACATTTTGGGCAGCACATTAGCTAGTGTTTGGACACATACGAAGGGGTATAAATACCACCTCTTAACCATTTATCTATATCTTTCATTCATTCGAATGACCACATTCTTTCTTCTTTCTTTTTCTTTCTTTATTTTCTTTCTTTTGTTTAGAACATAGGTTATGGTTCAAGAAGGAGAAGGAGATTGGGCTTGAAGATTGGAGATTTCTCTTGAAGGCTACCTAGAGAGGCATCTCCACATCTATTTTATATCTTCTCTCTTCATATTTTGTATTGTCTACCATGATTTATGTTAAGCGTTATTGTCATATTATGTTGAACTTAATCGTGGTAGCTTAATCTTATGTTAGGGCTAAGAGATGTAGACACTTGGTGACGATTTACTATATTTATGAATGAGATTTTTGTTCTTCATTGCAATATTTGTAGTCTGTATATTTGTGCTTGAATGAAATATGTGTAGAGATTTTGGATTTGATTTAATAACTTGTATGATGTGATTATGATTGTGTTTGGCCAACATAGTTATAGTTTTAACAAGCCTAATTGATGGATCGAAAGAAAAAGATTAGGTGAGGTTGACATAAATTAAACTTGTTAGGTTATGTAGTAGAGATATTCATGCCTATAAGGTGTTCGATGAAATTTCCGAAAGAGAGTAAAGAGTCTAGTTAAGTTAGTTAAGGTCGAAAGGACCCCTCTAATCAATGTAGGCATAACCTAGATGAACTTGAAAGAGGCTCTAGGTGAAAAAAGAGAGAGAACACTCAACATCCTATAACATGTTCATAAATATAGTAGTTAGGATTATTGGTCGAATCTCGAAAGCCCTAACGCCATTTATATTGTTAGTTGTTATTTTCTTGTTTAGCATTATTGAAAATCCCAAAAATCAACTCTTTTAATTTCCTTACATTTATTTTATGTTTTGTTTTATTTCAAGAAAAGATCACATTTAGTTATGTCCCTATGGATTTGATACCTTAGGAATACTCTAAGGTTTTATTACTTCATCGACTATCGTGTACTTACGATAGAGCCATTCATTGGGATCTTCACCTTCATGTGTGAAGGTATTTCTTCCACCTCAAAAAAGCATTCAAATTCTATGATCCATCACCAAAAATGCTCTTCCTTAAACTTTGGAATGTCGAGTTTGTGAGTGGAAGTCAAAAAAGAAGGAATGGTACATTTGTCCACCATGGTCTCCCCTGAGGTATTTTGAGAAGTCCCTTCAGAGTTTTTGGATGCAGTAATGCCTTCAAGTTTGGCATTCATTTAAAGTATTATTTTTTAGTTCTTTCATCTCAACACTGTGCATTTTATCAACATCCTCCACCATGGTGGTAAGGCGTCAGAGATCATTAGAGCAAGTCCCTTCTGCCACAGTCTAAGGAACAATGGCTCTGATCCCAAATGATGTGTATCAGAGTTAATAAATAAATATTAGAAGAAATAAATCAGAAATGAGGTAAAGAGAGGAAGAATTCAACAAAGAGAGTAGAGAAGAAAGATGGAGACAAAAAATGATAAAGTCTAATAAGAGAGAAATGAGAAATTGTTTGTACATTTTCTCAAAATGATGATAATATCTTTTAGAAATTTTTATGGAAGATGAGTTATGGAAGAAGAGAAAAAAATGGAGGAACCCCTACTCACATTTGATTAATTGATTAAGCACATATTTATACACAAACTTGATAACTAAAAGACATGAAATAGGAGCATTAATGCCCACTAACACCATTAACCAACACCGCTAACTAGAAAACATGGTCCACTTTCTTCCTTGATACGAGGCCATATTTGCAAATAATTTTGACTTTACAGTGTTCAAGTCATAGTTCCAGTACACCACCATTGAGTAAGAATGCATAGCCAAAAGTGGATTAACGTTCATCAAGGTCTCCTCCAATATCAACATCTGAATACCCAATCAGATTTAAGTCCTTTCCTTGATATCACCAACAATAATCCTTTGTGCCTTCCAGAAATTTTAAAATTCTTTTCACAGCCTTCCAATGTTTATGACCAAGATTCAACTAAAATTGGCTAACCAAACCAACAACAAAACATATATTCGGGTGAGTACACATAATCGCATACATAAGGCTTCCAATCGCACTAGAATATTGAACTTTGGACATTTTATCCTTTTATAATGGATTTTTGAACACATATCATGACTTCAAACTTCTTCTTTTGACACATGCGTGTCTATAGGTCTACAATTACTCATACGAAAGCGTTCTAAGACTTTCTAGATATAATGCTCTTGTGACAAATCTGAAAATTTGTTTGAACAATCTCTAATGATCTTAACTCCCAAAATGTAGCTTGCTTCGCCCATGCCTTTCAATTGAAAATTTGTGGATAACCACATTTGATAGACATGACAAAATCTTTGTCATTCCTAGCCATTAAAATGTCGTCTACATATAGAGATAGAATTGCAAATTCCTCATCAATTTTTTAAAATAAACACAATGATCCTCATCAATCATTATAAAATCATAAGATATTATAGCCTTAAAAAACGAAGTGGTCGGATTCTTGCAAGTGCACAAGAATCAATGTAGTAATAAAACCCTTGGAGTATTCCTCGTGTGTCTAATCCATAGGGAACGTGTACTAGTTTATTGTAACGCCTTGTTTGTTCCGACCATTTTTTTTAATTTTCGGTAATTTTTTCGTAAAATTTCAAAGTTTATTTTTGGCGTTCGAAACATTAATTTTAAATTTGAAGTGTTGTTTGGATAATTAATGGTATTTTGGAATCTTAGAATTTTTTTTAATACTGATAGAATTCATTTAAATTGAAAGAAGTGTAGTGGGTGAAAACTTGGAAAAAAAATGCATGTTTTAATGTTAAGCGCGAGCCTTGTCGTTCAATCCAGCTACAAGCCATTTTGGGGCGTTTTGGTCCAAGTTGCACGTCGCTTTTATTCGTTGTCGTCCGTGGCTGTGTGGGCGGAATAGAAACGACACCATTTTTTTATTTTTCTTTTAACCCATCAGACATGCCTTCTCACTCATTCGAACCCCAAAACTCAATTTTCTTCCTCTTTCTTCACTTCCCATCCGTTCTTTTCTTCAACCAAGGTAATAAATTGAATTAAAGCCAATCAATCTTTTCGTTTCTTGCAATTATTTCATTTGGTTTGTTGGAAATTAAATGGGTTTTGGCTTGAGTTAAGTTTCGATTTCTTGAGCATTCCTAGTCGGATTCAGAGCTAGATTTTTACTGTATTTGAATAGACTTGAGTTGAAGAACATGAATCTAACTTGAAAATGGTGTTTGATGGATTTTCATTGAAACGAGTTTAGAGATGCGAATTTGATGGGGACTATTTTTGAGGTTCTGTTTTTTTTTTGTTAAAACGATGACGGATTCGAGTTCCAGGGACAATTCTGAGTCGGTTGGATGGATTGAAAACATTGGGTCTCGATTGATTCGAGATTTGCAGTGTTTTGTGCGAAATTCTTCCGAAAGAACTAAATACCTAATTTTCCAGAACTCTAAATAAATTAATGACTAACCATGATATTTTACATTTTGGGAAAGATTGGAATTTTTGATAATTGGGTGTCAGATTTGTAATTTTAAGAAACTGAAGGATAGATTTGTAATTTATATAAATTGGAGGATTGATTCATAATAAAATACTTTGATGACTAATTCATAAATTCTGAAAAGTTTGGTGACTACTTTGTAATTTTTCGATGTCATAGGGACTAAAAGGTAATTTTATAAAAGTTGAGGGACTAAACTGTAATTTTATGTAGAATCCTATTTTCGAGACAAGAGCGATAGATTTTAAATTAAAATAGATTTTTCGACATCGAGCGAGCATTTGCATTTACATTTAACATTTGCATTTCATACATTTAGTACTGCCACATTGCCGGTATCATATTTTGATCTCGTCTGATTTGTATCTATTTCAGCTTCTCATTCCTACCAGTGAGATCTGCCACCTACTAGTGGTACTTGATTGGATTATCAGCTTGGATATCTAGGTGAGTACGATAGTAGCTTCAGACACATTGGCTATTTTTTCAGAAATTATATGTTTTTATATGTCTGGATTTAAGTATAATATTTCTAAAATTTGTATTCTGCTTATGAGTTTAAATGTATTTTTGTAATAAATATTTTGTTCTGAAGCAAGTATTTTATTATGTTTTGAATAAATATTTTGTTTAGTATTTGGAAATATTTTCTGTTAAGTATTTTTATTTGTAAAGTAGACATGTTTTCTATATATATATATATAAGATATGTTGGGCAATCTACCCTTCCACAGCTATAAGGAGTCTTTTTGAGTATGGAACCAATATGAGTCCTATTCACTACATATCATGTTGTATTTACAACTTCAGCCTAAAAATACTTTGGCAAATTGTTCCCATTTAGCATTGTCTTTGCCATTTCTTGCGAAGTCCTATTTTTCATTTCAACAACTCCATTTTATTGAGGTGTCATTGGAGCAGAAAAATTATGCAAAATATCATACTTCTCACAATAGGATTCAAATGGCTTACATGAGAATTATCCACTTCTATCACTTCTAATTGAGGTAATGGTGTAGCATTTTTAATTTTGGACCCTTTTTGCTATATGATGCAAATGTATGAAAAGTTTCATTTTTATGTGCCAAAAAGAAAACCCACGTAAAACATGAATAATCATCAACAATCACAAAACAATAAGCTTTTCCACCAAGACTTAGAGTGCTAGAGGGACCAAACAAGTCCATATGTAAAAGCTCTAAAGGTCTTGTAATAGAAATTAAATTTTTTCTTTGAAAAGGTGATTTTGAATGCTTTCTTTTAACACATGCATTACACACTAAATCCTTTTCAAATCTGATTTTTGGTAAACCTTTTACTAAATCTTTTCTTGAAATATTTGAAATGGTATGCATGCTAGCATGTTCTAGCCTTCTATGCCACAACCATGTATCATCATTGACACTAACAAGGCATTTTTCATTGAAACCTTTTGAATCAAAAAAATCAATAACATAGATATTGTTATGCCGAGAACCAACAAATAAGGTACAATCATTTTCATCATAAACAACACATCTATTTGGTTCAAAAACCACTTTGCAATTTTTATCACAAAACTGACTTGTACTCAACAAATTGTGTTTTAAGCCATTTATATGCAAAACACCATCAATGGTAGGATTAGGGGACTTACCAACCTTACCTTCTTTAACTATCTTACCTTTACCATTATCACCAAAGGTAACATATCCTCCATCTTTAGGTGAAATAGTTGAGAACATGGCTTTGTCTCTGGTCATGTGGTGAGAGCAACCACTATCAGGATACCAAATGTTCTTCTTGGTCTTAACTCTTATACATAACTACAAAGACATATCAAACTTTTGAAATTGGTACCCAAGCCTTTTTGGTTAGTAATCACTAAGTTGGGTAAGATTGTTCCTTTTGAAACAAAAATCTGTTTAACCCCAACATACCTAGGCTGCCTCAATTTGCAAGAGTAAGCATAATGACCATTAATGCCACAATAAGAACATGCATAATCCTTTGAAAATCATTGTTTCACAAAAAACTGTTTTTGAACTCTTTTTAGTTGAAAAATGAATATAGCCTAAGCCATGCTTGGATAAGGATTGTCTTTGAGAACCTAAAAGTTTCTCAAGGTTTTCCTTTCCATTGGTGAGCTTTGTGGCAATGGATGAGAAATCTTCAACACTTTTCTTCAAAACAGATTTTTCATTCATCAAAACCTCATTTTCTTTCTCTAAGGCTTTCACCTTAGCTTCAAGTTTTGAAAAATTCTTTTTCAATGCAATATGCCTACTGCCAAGTTCCTCAAATTTACTAGTTAAATCATCAAAAGCATCTTGCGATTCATCAAAGGTGTAAAGATCATATACCTCTTCATCATCATCACTTGATGAATCATCTTGTTTGGCCATTAGGCATAGGTTTCCCATCTCCTCTATCTCTTCATCCTCATTCGTGCTTGACTCATCACTATCGCTCCACGTTGCCTTCATGGCCTTTCCCTTCTTCTTCTTTGAATATTTTTAGAATTTCTCGGGAAGAGTACACTCTTGCTTAACATGGCTCGGTTTGTTACAATTGTAGCAAATGATTGTGTTTTTCTTTTTAGAGTCTTTCTTGAATTCCTTCTTTGGCTCATCTTTACTGTTTTGACTCTTGTTCTTCTTCCATGGCTTATTTCTTTTCATGAACCGCTTGAATCTTCTTGCATACATTGCAATTTACTCATCATCACTCTCACTTTCCTCTTCAATTTTAGAGTCTTCAACCACCTTAGATTTTAGATCTATCCATCTTCTCTTGTCACTTTTGGATCCTTGCTCTTCATCTTCATACAATCCCATCTCATGAGTGAGAAGAGATCCAAGTAATTCCTCCAAAGGTAGATTGTTAAGGTCATTTGCTTCAAGAATTGCATCTTTCTTAGATGCCCAAGATTTAGGCAATGCCCTTAAGATTTTTCTTACAAGCTTTGAGTTTGAGTATGTATTGCCAAGAACTTTCAATCCATTTAAAATTTCATTGAAGTGATCGAACATCTCTTCGATTCCTTCTCCCTCTTTCATCTTGAAAAGCTCTTACTTGTGCACAAGAAGTGAGACTTATTCTCCTTCACTTGGGATATTCCTTCTTACGTGATCTCCAAGGTTCTCCACATATCATTAGCAGTAGAGCACTGCTGGACCTTATTAAATTGTGTTTTGCTCAATGCACAAAACAAAATGTGCATGGCCTTGTTGTTGTATCTCACCATCTCTTCGTCACGGTTTGTCCATTCAGCTTTTGGTTTCAAAATTTCTTCTCCATTTACTATATTCTCAGGAATATAGGGACCCATCTATACTGCATCCCAATCTTCTTTAGCTTCGCACCTTAAGAAGGCCATCATTCTTGTCTTCCAATAAACATAATCACTGCAATCAAAGAAAAGAGCTCGATTAGTAGCCAAACCTTCATATTTGGATATATCTCCCATGGATGCCATTTTGGATCTTTTAATCAAGGTTGTTAGACCTTAACATATTGAGCCTTAGCTCTGATAGCAATTGTAATCATAATATGGTTATCCAATAAGGGGGTGAATTGAATTTCTTGCCAAGTATAAAAATCTTTTTAAAACTCTTTGCAATATTTTGAAAACTGAAATCAGTAGCTCAATCCAATACACAAACTTAGAAACTGAAATGAAAAATAAGTAAGGGATAAAGAGAAGAATCCTCGATTTATAGTGGTTCGGTCCTCCTTGACCTACTTCCACTCCTCTAGCCTCAACTAGAGAATTTCAATCCACTAAATCTTCCTCACTTGCGGACCTCTTGTTTTTCAGGCTCACAAGACAACCTTTACAATCCCTTGGTTTTAGTTGGCTCAACAAGAAAACCAATACCCATTTGATTTTCAAAGGTACCAAACAAGTAAACCTATTCTACCCTCAAGCTTTACTACCAAAGCTTGATTACACAAATTTTAACAGAACGAGAATAATTTTCTCACACCACCTCTCAAAGCAAATAGCAACACAAAATCTTAGTGAGGTGTAAGAACTTGAAAACACTTATAGAAAGAAAGTTAAGAATAAAATTTGTAAAGCTTGGGCACACTCGAAAAAATGTTCTCTATCTGCCTCTGGACTGATGAAGTCTATTTGTAGCTACTCTCTAAGAAATAGCCGTTGTGGGGCTCAATCAATCCATTGTGAGAGAGCTGCAACATGTTAAAATTGTTGACCTCAGTCCTTACTACGTGCATACTATCAGTAGTGTGTGCGTAGTGTCCATTTCTATCAGAGTATTATACGCTGATTTCCCTCTTCTGTGTGCATAGTATGAAGCCCAGTATCCACTGGTTGATTTGATCAAAATTTTGGAAACTACTACGTGCGTACATTTATATTGTGGTCATAATACTATGGTTCTGTGTGCATTCCATTGTCTTCTACGAGAATAGATAAGAGTACACCTTTGATTTGTCATATGATTGCATCATATGGTGTTAGGGAATATTCAATTTTGAAATTCTCAAGTAGCGTCTCAGCTTTTTCTCATAGTCCAGCTCACCCAGATGTATGTACGTAACATTGGTTCTACGTGCGTAGAATGTGATCTTCTGATGTAATCTGATATGTCAACAAATATTCTCTTTTTGAATTTCGGATACAATATAACAGAATTTGTCGCATGCTGGAAACAGCCTGTTAGACCCGTCAACGTGCATAGTATGTCTTATGACATGCATAGTAAGAATCTCCTTCGGATTGTAACTCTTTCCTTCTGCACGCATATTTCTTTCCAGTTTGAATTCAAGACTTCATACTGTGTGCATAGTATGCTACCTAAATGAATTTCCTCTTTACTATGTTGATTCCATCTGGTATAATGCGCACAAAAGATAATTGGACCATTCTATCTTCTAATTTACACGGTACTGCACACATGGTATATGGTATTACGCGCATTTTATCCATTCTGGAACACTTCAGAATTTCTTTATCTTTATCAAAGTGCATAGCTTAAAATTTTCAATTGTTTTGTTAAATCATCAAACTTAGAGGGAATTTTCATGTAAACCAAACTTGGTTCAACAGATGAGTGTTCTCTCACTATTTTCACCTAGAGCTTCTCTCAAGTTCATCTAGATTATGTCTACATTTACTAGAATGGTCCTTTTGACCTCAACTAACTAAACTAGACTCATTACGCACTCTCGAGAATTTCATCAAACACCTTGTAAGCGTAAATATTTTCATTTCAAAACCTAACAAATTTAATGCATGTTATCCTCACCTAATGTTCTTCTTTCGATCCATCAATTAGGCTTTTTAAAACTACAACTATGTTAGCCAAACACAATCATAATTGTTGGAATTCGCGGCTAAAATATGACATTCATATACATACATGGCAGTGGATATAACAAAAAAGTTTAATGCCTTGAATTCCCCAAAGGACCCATGCAAATCAACATATATAATTAAGGTCGGAAGATTTACCTTTCACCAAGGCACGATCGATCGGTTGTATGAGACGTTGGTGTAGCTCTTTGTACCAAGAACCCAAATCACCTTTGAGGAATCACGTTGCTTTTGTGCGAACGTGGCTACAGGTATCCACACGAACGAACTTACCTTGGAATGATCGCAGTGTACTAGCACCCTTTTAGAATCACTATTCTAAAGATCACAAAATTATTTTCTCTCTTTGAATTGTAGCACACTAATTCGGCAATGGAATGATTAGATGGCAAGGGGTGCATGTCTATTTATAGGCATATGAAATGGCCTAGAAAAACACCACAACAGAACCGAAATTCTATTCTCCTTGTCCAACTTGAATTCGGTTTTCTCCTTTGTGCAAAAGGAGGGCCAAATTCATTCCTAGTCCTACTAGGTTTAGGTTTTCTTCTTTTGTACAAGAAGATAGACAAATTCATTCCTAATCACATCAAGCTACATCCTAATTAGTCTTTCCTTGTCATACAAGGAAAGGACTCCTAATTAGATGTGCATATGTGTGCCAAATTCTACTCCTTGTCATACAAGGATTAAGATCCCTAAAAATAGGAGTGTGCTGAATTTCTTATCCTTGTCATACAAGAATAAAGACTCCTAAAAAATAGGAGTGTGA
>CAODLS011102082.1:0-13359 GCA_948243855.1 Flueggea neowawraea | reverse complement strand
TGGAAAATAAGGCCTACGTGGCAAAGTTTTGAACTTTGATAAGAGTTTTCGGTAAAAGGGTTTTGGAATTCTGAAATACTTAGTACAACTTGAAAGGGTTTTGTTTTGAAAGCTTCGATAAGATAAAATGGTTTTTAAAAGGTTTTGCTTAGATTTTGGAAAGCATGACAATTTTAATAAGTTTTGGAATGATTCTTGAAAGATTCTGGTTTAGTTCCAGAATGATTTCGTGCATGTTGTTTGCTTTGGTTGCAAACGATTTCGAAATGTTTTCTTAGGAATTATACTATGTATATAGTGTATACGTATGTATACCTGTCGTATATCACATGCGTTAGTTTTCAAATGGTTTTCAAACTAGTCTTTGTGAGGCACGTATGAGGCGATCTGAAGTGTTTTTCCTCACTCACAGGGTTTGACCCTTTTTCTTTGTTTGTTTGTTTTGTCTTCTATTATTATCATCTTGCAGGTGACTCTGAGGAATTATATTCATTGACTTTTGATGCTCAGTGAGAGATTCTGATGTTGAAGTCAGTGCCCTTTTTACCGGGCCCATTTGTATGATTTGTTAGATACTCCACACCGAGTTCCTGTGTGATGTGTTATGTTTCTGTTACTATTTCTGACATTTCAAATGTTTTAATTTGAAATAATTTACGCACTTAATATTATATATGCTTTGTTTTTAATAAACAAATATTATACTTTTATTTGTTTTTCATATTTCTTTAAATATGATGTTTGGGTAAAGTTCTGTACTATGAAGGCTTGTGCGGGATGGGTCGGGCTCCCATAGACGGTTCATCTCGTACGTCGGTCATGGTCCCGGGAATGGGTCGTGACAATAATTCGTCATTGATCTGCCCCGTTATCATTCCTAGGTGAATGTGATCCTAGCGTTGAAGAAACAATAAATGAAAAAATGGAAAAAAATATCATTATAGACATGTATAGAAGTGGACTTTTCATTATTCAAGAAGGATGGGCAATGTAGGCCACCCTGTAGTAACTTGTTTGATCTCTATTTCATCGAAAACTGATACATAACAATGAGGGCATTGTGTATGAACATTGGAGGAGTTAAACTTTGTCAGCAAACCAATCTTCGATTGACTTGGTGCCCTTTTTGGCATCCTTGTAGGCGTCTTTCGCAGAATCTTTTAAGTTATCAAAGGTCTTGCTTACCTCAATAGCCTCACGATCATGACTAGCCGGAGCTTCTTCGCCAAATACTGATCCGATTGATAGAGTCACTACCAATGAGAGCACCAAAATAAATGCAACCTTGGCCATTTTTCTTTCTTCTCAGGTTAACAAAGGATTTACGTTGTTGCTAGTTGGTATTTGACGCGTTCATTTATAGCATTCAGTGAGCCGTATTAGGAATGGTGGACGTAATTATGAGTTTATGACCATTAAAACCATTTTCACAGCCTTCTCTCTCGCGTACTAAAACAAGTAAACGATTTTGGGGGTGCGAATTACTGGCTCCTTACAAATTACAATAATGATATTGCTAATATTACTGATGCGGTGCCGTTTTCTATTTATATATTGATGGGTCATTATTTGGGCTCATTATGGGCCTTCATAACCTGGGCTTTTCCTTTATGTGCATAATTTGGGCTTTTATTATATTCTGGCCCTGTGAGTTGGTTACTGATCTAGGGATTGTCCAGTTATTGCCAGTATCTGATTGGATTATGAACAATCAACTTTGATGCAGCACGGACGGTCCTCAATTTGATATTAGCGCGGTTTCATGTTCCCGCCACTTTCCTCCGAATGAGCTCTGTTCGTGATTTCTTCTCAGATTAATCAACCCTTCGCTTCGTTCTCAATGACGTTCCCTCTACGATCTAGCCGCTCGTATCGTTATTGCAAAACAAGCCGAAAGGTCAGTTTTAATTAATTTGATTTGATTTGATTTGATTTAATTCCTTTTTGATCGGTTTGATTGCTTGATTAAATTATGTGTTGAATGAATGGAATATAACGAAGGAAATTAGGGCACACATATGTATTATAGAGTGGAGAACACCATTACAGTAGATACAGAGCTTAGGAAGCACTGTTCGTCATAGCGTTTTTTTCTTAGTTTATTGTTTCTTTTTCTTAAATACTGATTTTAGCCAAACAGTTGGATTAGGAAGTAACTACAGACAGAAGCATGGACACGATCCCTTTCTTTTGGTCACATGCTTTATACAGACTTGTTCATAATATGTCTCTCGTTGTGCGTTAGTGGAGCTCGAGATTCTTCATTAGCCTGTGGAGAACAAAAAAAGGACACGCATAAACATGATCAGTGATTAATTAATTAACATAGAAGCTGAATTTTGATATGTTGTGATACCATTTATTTTCAGTTTTTCGAGTTGCACCTTAATTAATTAGCGTGCAATTTCAACAGGTCATGATTTCGATTCCTAGTTTTCCTGGATTAGTATGTTACGCCTCTTCAAATAACTAACCAACTTTTGTCAAATTGACGTCAAATATATTCTGTAACCTGGGCACGTTGGCTTGAAGAAATATTTTTCTTCAGCAATTAATGCTGCCTAAAGAATTAGCTAGATCCAAGAACCTTTGTCATGAGCAGGGTTTTAGAGGACTATGAAATTTGATTTAAAAAATAGGTTTGCGGCATTCAATGATTCTTATCTCTTGTGGAAGAACTTCTAATTTACTATAATTGACCCTTAGCTCCAAAATAGAAGACCATGTGCATGTGATCTAGCACAAAGTAGGATTAGATTTCATGTGGCATTTGCCATAGGATAGAAAGTAGAACAGAGTAGTAAGGATATAAAAGATTATCCTGAGGGCTCTGTCGGTGTTTGCTTCGTGATAAACTTACCCGAAATAGAAGTGTTAATCGATCTAGGGATCACAAAATAATAGTAATAGCCGTAGAATCCTCACAACTCATCACTAGTGTTACCGAGTGTAACAGCTAGCAGCTATATGTTGTCTTGACATAATAAAATCTACAGAATAGATTGATATAATTTGAAATATTAAAATATTTATAACAACTGTTTAGTTTATATACACATATATTTACAAAGTTCTTCTGTAAAGGGCAATTGGCATGTGCATAGGTTTTGCTTTTCGTGACAATAACTAGAGTACTTGACTCACTAATTGGATACAAGAACTTGTGTTTCTGTTCAGATGTCACATTTTATGTAATTATACTTTTTGAGTCAAATTCTCTTACTGTGTTTCTAAATATGTTCGATAATATATCGGGCTTTTTATAGTTACTGTTGTAACTTTCCTCAATTTCCATATTTAGGTAATGAAAATTTTTGTTGAGTTGCTTCTAATCTATATTACTTATTGAGATGATATATTGCTAGTATGCAATGTCAACCTACTAGTCCTCAAAAATGATGGGAAGCCCTATTTCTGGCAATGCCTGCTGATGCATTAAAAGAAAAAGAGAGAAGCTTGTATAGGGAGATGATTAAAGTGCACCAAGATATTTGCAAGTAGTTTATCTAGAGACGAGCTATATGTATAATAATTAATGCGCACATTTCCTCTGCCCTTCTTCAACTCCTCTGCTATAGTTATTAGAGGCCTTGTAGTTAGGAAGTGGGACTTGGCCAGTTTCTATGTACATGACATCCTGCACAAGACGATCATAGTGCCTCTTCACTTCTTCGGCAGATTTCCCACCCACAGCCTTAGCGATGTTTTGCCAGCGGTCGGGGGTGTCCTTGTCATATAGAGCCAATGCCTTCTCAAATAGCTTGTTTTGTGTAGGTGTCCAAGAGGAACTAGAACCATGCGAGGATGCGAAATAGCTCATTTCCTAAATGATAGTGATTGAACTAAAAGGGTACAGTCAGGTGATAGAAAAGTGTATTGGGTTTAGGAGTCCTAAAGCAAATATTAAGCCTAAGGAACGAAACTTCAAGAGAAGAAAGTAAAGAACTGCCTCAGTCAAGGGAGAAGACTGAAGTCAAGGGGAGGTATGGGAAACAGAATGCCATGCCTGCTCCTTATAAGCAGGAAAAAGGATGTTGGGTTAAGCAAGTTGGCGAATATTTTTCTTTTAGAGGGTACAATAAGATATGATTCGCTTCCTTAAGCAAGGGTAGGAAGGACAAAAAAATGAGAGGAGAATCTGTGTCAAAGGACTGGCTCTTTGTAGTCTTTTTCTTGTCTTTTATAATACATCATCAGCAAGTGGTTTTTCTTCGAGAATTTACCAGCTGGTGGAGATAGGATTAGATCCCGATTCCAGTCTAACCATCGACACGTAGATGCGCTTATAATGTGAGCCCAAATATCACTTTTTAGACCTTCATAAAATACTGTAAGATATTCTGTCTTCCTTACTTGGCCAACTTGCTATGGATATACTCTTTTAAATTTATAGTAGTATATGTGAATTTTTTTTATGTGAATAAGATCTTAGATGTTTTTCTTGATAGACCTCCTTAACTCCAAATGGGGAGTGAGGCGGAAAGTACGAAATTATTTCTTTCAAATTCCGAGTCTTTAATAGCAAAGGCAGTGACAATTGTACCAACCTATATATGGTTATGCTTAGTGTTTCTAGCACAGTATTGTGCATGGAGGAAATAAGAAAAAGTCAATAATTATCACTGGAACAGTGATTTTTTTTTTGTGGTCCAAGAAGATAATGTCCTTGACTCCCTTGTCCCTATTCTGAAATTTGAAACCTTCAATCTGGAATCCACCTTCTAGGATGAGACGATGCCATACAATCCTTTAGATCGTTTAATTGCTATAAATAAACAGAATTTTCTCCTTCTCTGACATTGCTTTGATTCAAATATTTCGTTTCTAGTCTTTATATGGATAAACCTTGGAACATTCCCATTGTCCCGCTTAATGGTTTAACCCTTGAGCCAAACCTTAAGCATTTTGTCAAAAAGTTTCGCAATTCCATTTTTATCTGAGATTAGTTGAATTTTATATGTCAAGAACTGGGATTTCATTACCATTTTGGTATGTAATCTTTTGTTCCTTTCTGTCCCTGTTGCAGAGGGAAATTTTGAGTTTAAAACATCACCACTGAAAGGGACTATATTTTCTTGACTTCTTTTCTTGGTAAATATTTGGAAAGGGACAAGAGACTTTGTCCAATTCATATATTCTCCACCGTGAATTTGTCTCACGTAGCTCACGTTTTGCACGGCAATACACAACGTGGTTGACACCCAAGTGGTGCCTTTAATTCTGGTCCTTTCTAGGACTTTGACTGATCAAATCCGATGTTAGATGATTTTGTGCTGTTTTGTATCAAAATGATAACGGGGTACCGAGGGGGAGAACTATAAGCTTGATTAAGAGAAGACAACATGGACTTTGAAACCTTTATAGTATCGTGGTGCTAATTATTGCCATTGTTTTTTGAAGTGGAAGATAAAACAGTTAGATAATCTTGATATTCTACTACTGTAGCTGGGATGCCTTTTTCCGTATCAGGTATTTAGGGTGCTAAATAAATTCAGCAAGATATTTGATTTTGCTTTTGGATGTGACAGGAATTGGATCTTAGACATATAAGCAAAGAAGCTGTAACAGCAACTAATGCTTGGGTTTTCTTGAAAGTCACTATTTAATTTCATCAATAATTTACTGGATTATTGTCAAACTGAGAATAGTAATACTGGAATGAAGTTAAGTTGGTTTGTCAGAGCAGAGTTGGCTTGGCAGAGGAATTGGAGTCAGTTTTGAGTCGACAAGTTTCTAAATCCGATTAAAATGAGATCTTTCCTCATGAAGTTTTCAGAACAGGAATATTTTGAATCACTTCGCCTGATATGAAAATAACTATGGAATTGCTTTTAAATTCTAATGTTTAATTTTTGGATTTAGAAAGAGAACCGCAAATATATAGTTAGCAATAAAGAAGTTATGACTATACAGAAACTAGAGGGCAATCAATTATAAATATGAGAGTAAATTTTGACTCTATTCTATAATTAGATTATAAAGAGGCAATTGGAGTGTTTTTCATAGAAAGATTCTTTGGGTTTTGAACTTTTGAAGAACCCTTGGAGATGCTAT
This sequence comes from Flueggea neowawraea, assembly GCA_948243855.1. Classification (NCBI taxonomy): domain Eukaryota; kingdom Viridiplantae; phylum Streptophyta; class Magnoliopsida; order Malpighiales; family Phyllanthaceae; genus Flueggea; species Flueggea neowawraea. The sequence continues at coordinate 7,305 of CAODLS011102082.1, read as the reverse complement.
GGTACCAAGTTCTTGACAACATTGTCTGCAGTGGCTTTAGATACTTGCTCAAGTTCAGGGATGGATATCGGCGTTGGATTGTGACAGATGATGTATGCAGGGGGAATGCAGAAGGAATCTGCATAAAATTTACCATATCTTTGATATTTAGAATCCTAATCGTTGCATGTCCACTTCAATGAAATGTCTTCTTTTCTTTTTCCTTGTGGAGCCTATAACTTTTGCTGTATTGTCATTTGTCCTTTCCTTATCATTGGGCCAACAGTTAATTTTTAGTAGAGCCATTGTCAAAAATTTTGTTCAATGAATTGAGAGGTTTATGGTCCGCCAAACTCCTCAAAGCCGTTTTTGTTTCCTAAAAACTCCTCGAGCTTTGATGATTGTTTCAATAAACCCACTGAAGCCAACGTGTCAACTACACGTGGGATGGTCATGGGCTGATGGCGATGCAATTTTGACACTACAGTGAACACAAATTTTGTAAAATGAAAAATCTCCTCTACACCTTGCAATCTTTCAGTCATGTTTACAAACTAAAAATAAATAACAACAAAAGATACCAAATTAATTTTCAAAACTTAAAAAAAAATGAAAAAAGCAAGCACCTTTCCCTGAATCCAATGCATGAACAAAGCAGATTTGACTGTAGTGTTTTTGTGATTATGTATTTTAAGAGCTTTTAATGGTCAAAATTTTTTAAATTTAAATTGACGATTTTGATTTTGATAACACATTAAAAATTTAAGGGCAAGTATTTTGAGTCATTAGATTAAATTTAAATAATTTAAATAAATTTTGATCATTTAAAATATATAATTATAAAAACACTATAGTCGATCCAAAAAAAACTAGTGCTTAACAGTGCAACAAACAATTTCCAAGCTCAACCCACTCTTCAACAAGAGCACCAACGTCCCCGTTCATTTGTTATTGCTCTCTCCACTCAAATCTCCTCACCAAACTTATTCAAAATTGTTGATCTTTTATATTTATTTAATATATTTTGATGATGACAAATAATGATAAATATATTTTTAAGTGAAATTAGATTAATTCGCATATTTGCTATAAATTAAATTGGTTGATTAAATTTGCATAATTTATGAGTTTGATATATTTCACTTTAAATTCATAATTAAGGCATTGAGATTATTAGTTCAAAATTTAAAGTATGAAACTTGATGTCTTATAAAAGAAGAGATAGATTAGAAAATATAGAAATATTAAGAAAGAATGAATTTGGACTTAATTAATGTAAATGGGTTTTTATTTATTGATGTGTTTTGATAAGTCCAAAAGAAGAGTTGAGCCATAAGTTTGAAGACTTAAAAGATTCCAGCAGGTGAAAGTTGGACCAAAAAAGTTTTGGCTAAAAAGTTGTTAAATAAAATATGTTCAAGTCTTAAATACTATTGAGTTAGAAGTTCTGGTTAAACTTCTATTCAAAGAAAAGCTATATAAATACGAGTCAAAGTAATTCATTGGGTCAAATGATATTATAGCCCACCAAAAATGGGTCTAGATATAGTCGTATATACTGTTTGATTTTTGTAGGTTAAGTATGTTGAACTAAAAGTTCTAGTGAAATTTTTACCTCAAGAGTAGTTAAGCTCTGCAGCTTTGGGAAACATGCTAGAACGGTCATAAAATCAAACCCAACGGCGCCAACCTTTATACAACGGTCAAGAGGGCATCTTTGGTTATATATATGGCTCAAGAAACACATGAAAAGCACAAGTATTGATCATTTTATGATCATTTCTTTTTAGAGCAAAAACTTGCATTCTTACTTGTCTTGAACTTGTTTCTCCCTTAAAGCATTGTTTGGCAAACCTGATTTGAGAGTTTTTTAGCATATATTTGTAATTTTGTTGAGAGTTTTTATTGTCACATAACACTTGTAAAGTTAGGATTAGTAAAAGGTTTTCAAACACCCGTGAAGTTTGAAGTGTAAAAAATAGCTTACTTCAATGAAGTAAGTGACTGTAATATTTTTCAAGAGGAAAATAATTAAAAAAACTCTCAAATGGATACTTGGAGAGTGGATGTAGGCTTGGTTAAACCAAATTAATATAAATCTCGATCTTATTTATTTCTTTCCCTAAACTCTTTACATTATATTATTTGTACTTATATTGTTGCTTTACTTAATCATTTTCAATTTTTATTAATTGTGTACAGTTTGATTTTTATCTTTAGAAGTCAATTTACCCTCCTCTTGGTTTACTATTGGGCCAACAAAAATTATTGCAATCCTCTTTCCATGATTAGAGTCTAATATGTGATTGACAAGTTGAAACAGATACAGCCCACCAAGCAATTCTACGTTGGCAAGAATGGGTTATTGATGTATTTAATCAATCACTTCTGAAATATGTAAGAAAGGGGAAATTTACATTGGAATTGTCAGCTCGCTGAAGATGAAGAACGAAGAAGACGACACACCAGTAGCAGTTGCAATTCAAGACTCCAGCTCTCAGAAAAACAGAACAAGTTCAAGCTAACTTGAAATTGAAGACCTTTGGGGTTATGGATTTTGCTTCAAATGAGGAAGTGAATGATAACCAAACTGCAATCGCGTAAAAAATTTTCATAGACACCAAAACCTCTGGTGTGTGAAGATATATAAACTGTTTTATATAAACATTTAACAAATGTTTGATCTGATATTTAAATCTTGCATGTTCAAAGATTGTTCCTTTTTTGTTCAAAAAGGTGGAAGATTGATTGGTTTTTATTTTTTTGAAATGGGTAAATTTCGTTTTTATTTTTGTTAGTTATGAAGCTTCAAATTTATACTTCATTAGGGATTGTGTGACTGTGATCATTAATTTGATTTTGAATTTTTGCAATGTAATATCAATATACAAAGCATTTTTTGTTCAATAAACGCTTGAGTTTGCTGAAGTGTTAAAATTGCACCGTCATCAACTTATGTGGAGTCCAGCTTATGAGGATCAGCTCATGTTTAGTTGACAGATTGGCTTCAGTGGGTTTATTGAAACAATTATCAAAGTTCAAGGAGTTTTGTGAGACAAAAATGACTTTGGGGAGCCTAGCGGGGCATTTTAGAAAGTTTACGTACCATGACTGTAATTAACTCATGGTTCAGATCACAAGCCACGAATGTCTTTTTGATGCTTTCTTCAAGATTATTGTGATGTTGGGCAACATAGAAGAGTACCTCGAGCTTTATGTTAGGCGTAGGATATAGAACAACAGTTTTTACATCATACTAAATTCTTATACTCTTTATTTTTTTCTATGGTTGTTGACAATTTTTATGATATTATGTAATTAGTTATTAGATAATCAACGATTCACCCTGATGAATCCCGATCAACCAGTTAAACTGCGAAGCCCAACCGATCATTTGCATCAGGGTGGGACATTTGATTACTAAATAACAAAACGAGTTTAAAGAGGTGAGTTTTTGATTTGCCTTGCCTTGTCGTCTTGTTTCTCAGTCCATGTCGTTGGGTGCGTGACTGTTGAATTCCGTGTGGCCAGTCATCGAATCTTCTAAAATTTCCATATTTGTTCTTTTCAACCAACCAATTCTCGGCGCTAGTGCAAACGACTTTTCCATGGAGTCGTCGAACTTGGTGTTCTTTTTTTTCTCTCATAGTTCAGTTCCTTGCTCATTAAGTCATAACCCAATTTTAAGACATTCAAGACTCATCGAGGCCACCTGTTTTTTATCTACTTGGAGGTACTAGTGCTGTCAGAACAAAAATACCAACAATATGGTGGATGTTCACCTTAGGCGCATTTAGTGATCAAAAGAATATTGAGTAGAAAGATGCAAAAATGCATTTAAGAAGATATTTATTAAACAAAACCCGTTTATATTATTAGTGTTGATGTTCATCCGATTAAAAAAAAAAGGTGTCAAAGTTAGAAGGATACAACGAACAAGTTGCCACCCTCTCTCTTTCGAATGTTTTTAGTGGTTCTTTGAAAGTCTGATAGTGATGCAGTAGTATAGGACCTACAAAAATTAATTTTCGTAGCACGTAGAAGCCTTACCGTGGGATTTGGAAATGTATATCAAAGACCTCTCTGATTAGTCAATGGGCTTCTCTGTCCGCGTTTCTCATCTCATACAAGTCACTGCGTCCTGGAAAAAACCTAATAAATACTCTTTCGTTCAACTCAAGTAGTTATGGCGGCTTGGCATTATCTTGAATGCTTGAGTGTCCTTTAGGGAATACCCTTACTGTCTCTGTCTCTTAGTGTCTGGAATCATTTATATCTCCCTTACTTCAAAGCACAAACATCGATGCAAAACTAAATTTTATTAGTGCTGAAAGATTCAAGGGTTCCTGGGATTCTTTAGACTTTTTATCTTCCCTGCCAGTTACATAGATCGGTTTGTCAGTTTAGCTTTGGTTCTTTTGAAGTTTGAGTTTGATGGTAAGTGTTTTCTTCCCCTCTTACAACCCTGTAAGGTTAACATTAGAGATGTTACTTGCATGATATATGGAGGTCAGAGAGAGAGTTTTTAAGCGTGTTTAATATCATTTGTGTTTACTTCCTGTTTGCTGTGGACTTATTTTCCATCCCACTTAATTTTTCACCAAATTAGAATTTGGATTTGTGGTCTTTGTATTTGAATATTGTTTCACTTATGCTGTAGACCTCCTCAACTCAACTTGCAATTATTAGAAACTAGTTATAAAAATTTTGGTGTGACTTCGTTCACCTTTGCAGAGAAACTTCACCCGCCCCCTTAATATCTCGTCTTTACCTTCAGGTTGTTTTCTTTTTCTGAGTCAACAGATCGAAGAAATTCTTTTTTGAATGGGGACTAATACTATTAAGGTAAAGTTTTAATATTATCCGCCTCTCAACCATTACAAATTTGTCCAATGTATAAATTTTTCTGTCAACTGTCAAGATTTCTCCAATGTATACAAGCAGTAATAGAACTTCAACTTCTATGAATTTAGAACTAAAAATTATGAATTACTTCGAATTCGGGTTCAGTGGGAAGAATGGAAATTTGAATTTCCATATGGTTAGAGACTGTTTCCAAGCCAATAGGAATTTGGACCAAAAACACTTTCTAGGTTAGCAAAGTCCATCTGAGAGACAAACTTGATTGACCTGAAATCGACCGAAACTTTTAAAAGATCATGTTTTGACCAAAATTTTAATACTAATAGTTTGAAAGACTTCTTATGAATTGGTACGTTTACTTCTTTACCTACTCTTGCTTACTTCTATGTATTCAATAAATGCAGGTTCATCGTATGATGTGCTTAGAACTTGAGCAATTTGTTGAAAAAATCTCGAATATATATCCAGAAATTGAGGCTGCTCGCCCTCGGTGCAGTGCAGGACTAACAGCACTATGTGAATTGCATGTTGTGATGGATAAGGCAAAGCTACTAATCCAACAATGCTCGGAGTATAGTAAACTTTACTTGGTACATTCACGTGTAAACCCGTCTCTGTTATGTATGGCAATATATGTTTGAAGACTGTCTTTGAACTCACCTTAAAAATTCGGGTTTGAATTTCTGCAAGTTGCTTGTGGATAATGATAACATTATATTCATTAAGATCATGGTAACATGAAATTTAGTGGTTTTTTCAGGCGATCACAGCAGATAGACTTCTTTTGAAGTGCCAAAACATACAGAATGATCTGAAAATATGGTTAGGCCATATTCAAAATATGGTTCCAACAATGCTAGAGGCCAAGGTATGCAATTCTTCTGACTGTAGTGCATTGATATAAGAGCTTGGGCTATATGACACTTCTATTTTCTTTATGATATTTCTTTTGAATATCTCCTGTAGTGCATTAGCCTCGGTAGCTTCTCAAAATGTGAAAAACAATGTAGAAAATATTTGTTACCAACTTATTTCATAGCCAATTCATGATTTGTTAACTCACTTTTCTTTTAGCCTGAAAGAACACTTTCTGCAGATTTCTGGAATCATTGAAGATCTTAAGAATGTTGAGTTTCAGTTAGAATCTTCTGAACACGAGGCTGGGAAATTAATACGAGGACTTCTAAAACAGGACATACCTCCATCAATTACTGTAAATGATTTGGAATTGATGGCTCTTCGAATTACAGCTAGGAAATTAAAAATATCAACCAATGTGGATGTTTTGGTGGAGAAAAGGTGTATCAAGAGAGTACTCAACAGACTATATGATCCCAACACAAAAAAGGCAAAAATCTTGAAGTATCTCTTGAATCTTCTAAGGAAGTATGGAGACCAAATACTTACTGAAGACACAGAGCACAATTGTCAGTCCATCAATTCAAACCTCCATGGATCTGATGCTCCTGAACCTCCTCAGGAATTTAAATGTCCTATATCTAACAGAGTTATGTATGATCCTGTAATAATTGCTTCTGGGAGAACATATGAGCGGCATTGGATTGAGAAATGGTTGAACGAGGGTAATGATACGTGCCCAATGACTCACATGAGGCTGGATAACTTGTTCCTGACTCCAAATGGTGCAATGAAGCGCCTTATTTCAAACTGGTGTTCAGAAAATGGTTTTAACATTTCTGACCCAAGTTCACAGACAGTGCCTGCCTTGCAAGAACTCCAACCTTCTAAATCCCTTAATAGTTTTGCCAGTTCCTTGAGTGGTCTGCACCTTCAAGCCAGTGGTGTCTCATTTCGGTTCTCAAATACAAACACTAGCTCATGTCTTCTGGAAGAGGATGGCAATGAAGGTTTTGCTGTTGGACTTACCTCTCTGTCTCAACTTGCTTCCCTTCCGTGGGAATCCCAATGCAAGGCACTGCAAGATGTTAAGGAAGAACTAAAGAAAACTGAGGAATCGTTTGACTGGATATGTCCAAGCAGTCATCTAAGATCAGTGGTTATATTTTTGAAGGATGCGCATGAGTTCTGTGATGTAAAAGCCCAAAAAGATTCAGCTGAGGTGATTTTGGCAATTCTAAGCAAAAGCAGGTATGCATCACTCCTTCTGAAGGCAGGCAAGATTCTATTTTAGTTATCGGTATTATGCTTAGTAATACAAATTATAAACTGTTTCTATAGTAATGAAATATTGGTTTTTTCATTCAGAATTGAGATGCCAACATTAGATGCAGATGCTATCTACATGCTTACCTCATTTACAGATTCAGAAATCAGAGGAGAAGCTCTTGCTTTGATTGAACTTCTTTCACGCCAGGAAGATTACAATTCTGTAATAGTGGCATCTGGAGTTCTAAATGCAATCTTAAAAGTTCTTGATACACAGGTTAAGGAATTCCAAGAACCTTGCATGAAGATACTTAGTAACTTGTCCACCAACGATGA
>CAODLS011101977.1:0-15117 GCA_948243855.1 Flueggea neowawraea | reverse complement strand
GGGGTCCATGGGCAATGCTTCCCTCCATTTCGGATGATCACGTAAATTTTTTCAAACATCATCGTGGAGGAAATGGGTTTTCGCCTCAACCAAGTAGACAGCGCGTGCTCGCTCCATAATCATGTCGTCGTTCCAACCGCTATGATAAGTCGAAGCAACGTTATTGTAGATGCCGTTAAATAAGGTGACAATTTTGTTGAGTGTGTGACACCTATTTTTAACGGCATTCCCATAGTGTTGCTCGCTTGTCTCCATCTCATGGTTGAAGCATGCAGTCACCCGTTTTCAAAAAGAGTTGGCATTTTGGTTGTTGGACATTATGGGGTCTTCGGAAATAGCGATCTAACACTTAGCCAACTTGACGTCGTGTGGAAGGATTTACTTTTTTGTACTTGGCACCGACGTCGGGGCTGAAATTGCTTAGACCAATAGTGGGCTCGGGGGTTCATTTCAGGAGTAGGAGAATCCCTTTGGGAACCCGTCGTCGAGCATCTATCCAACACAGGAATGTAAGGATTATTTTGTGAAAAAAGATTATTTTGTGAAAGATGATTGAACATAAAATTTTGAAAATTACCAAAATTGAAAAGTGCGAGTTGATATGGAAATGGAGAAAATGAAGCGGTTGGTTTGAATTGATAGTTTGTGAAAGAGGAAAAATTTGATGGATTATTTTCAGAATATCGGTAGTTGGCAAAATTTGATGGGTTATTTTTAGAATATGATTGAATATTTTCATTGTTGGAATCCATAATTTTGGGGAAAAAAATTGGAGTAGGAGTAATTTGAGAGTATGGAGAGAAATTTTAAGAGTTGAGAAAGTTTGAGGGAGAGAAATGGGTGTTTGAAGTGAAGAAATGATAAAAAAAATATGTTTAGGGGGTATTTATAGGAAAATGGGTAAAATTAGCCGTTAAGGACCAAAATAGTAATTTTTCGGCCTCCAACAGTACTCCAACAGTAATATTACTGTTGGAGTAAATCTGACCGTTGGATCAATCAGATCCAACGTTCAGATTTTGATTTTTTAAAAATAAAAAATGTTATACGAGGGGCCAGTGGGCTCCGCGACGGGCTAATAAACTGGGACACAGTAACGATCCGGTCTGCAGAACTAGAAACGGTAGCATTACAAGTAGCATAAGACAGTTGGTTGATTGACCTGACACCACCACATCTGTCTGAACAATCAAAATATGGATGTCTTTGACTTGAGATAAATCATCTTTTTTCTTGACTCAAGGCATTTTATTAAATTGTTTTATTAATTTATTAAATTATCTTGAAAAAGTGCACTAAAATGAAGACAATTTTATAAATTTAATGCAGATTAAGATGTTTTGGATAAAAACACCAAACATTACTCTTTTGAGAACAGTAGTTATACAGTATAAATTTAGTTAATGATGGTTTTTTAGTAATATTTGATTCAAAATTGTGTGATCCTTCTTAAACCCTAATATGATTGGGCTTGTTCAAATCCAACTAAATGACCAAATAAGCCTTAATAATGGTATAAACTAGGAACCTTCACAAATATTTTTGCCTAATCACACCTATACACAAGAGGAGAGAAACTACCTTCATGTTGTAACTATTTATTAATTTATAGGATATAAATAATGTATTAATTTAAGAACAACAATGCTATTGACGATTATAGGATTAAAAATAAAATCAAGCGATCCTTTTCTTTCTTTTTTCTTTTTAACATTCACTTATTGCCTGTGACATGTTCTGCATAAATTAACTGAGTTTCTATTTGCATTCATTTGAAGTATTCAATATACAATATCCACTCAAGTTTATATAATCAAATTAAGTAGTGTTCTTCAATCTGTTGAGATTGAAGTGAGAGTTTCTTGATACAAGATGAAGCAAGCAAGGAATGGGACGAATTAGTTGAAGAGAAGTGGCATTACGGTTTGGTGTGAGGTGTGTTGCGAAGGACACTGTCGTGTCACAGGCCGTGGTGTCCGTGTCTTAGATCTCATCGACACACGGACATGATTCTCTACCCGTGGCTTCAGTGCTTTGCCCGTGTCTTGTCCTTGACGACCATGTCTCCTATTTTGATAGGTTTAGGACGTGTTTTAGGGTTTGAGTTGCCCTAGTTGGGTTTATATTCATTGTAAACATATAAATAGGTGGATTGGGAACATCTTGGTAGGCCTTTGATAGCTGTTGTAAGCTTTGTAGCTGGTTTTGACTCAGGAATAATATAATTATTAGCTCTCTGCTCGTGGGCATAGGTCAATTAACCGAACCATGTAAATTCTTGTATTCTTGTATGATTGCTCTTGTTTAATTTCATGTTCTTCTATCACATGCTTTCCCTGACAAGTGGTATTAGAGACATAGAAGTTTGTTCAGAAACTCATGGGTTCGATTCTGCAGAAAGTAGATGTCTTCATACAAATTTGATATTGAGAAATTTAATGGGTCGAATGATTTCAAGTTGTGGAAGCTAAAGATAAAGGTGATTCTAGTTCAGCATAAGTGTGAGGAGGTGTTAGAAGGTAAAGAGAATTTACCGAAAGAACTGACAGCGGCACAGAAAGCTGAGACTGTGAAGAGGACGCATAGTGCAATTCTATTGAGTCTGGCAGATGAAATCTTGAAGGAGGTAGCTGATGACACTACTGCTGCAGGCTTGTGGAAAAAGCTTGAGAGTAAATATCAGAAGAGATTCTTGTCAAACAAGATTTATCAGAAAAGACGGCTACATACATTGAAGATGACTAAAAGGATACAGGTAAAAGAACATCTTGATAAATTTAATAGGATTATATTAGATTTAAAAGGTGTTGGTGTTGAACTCGAGGAAGAGGATCAAACTATGTTTCTGTTATATTCTTTGCCTGACTCGTATAAAATTTTTGTTGATACTATAATGTTTGGTAGAGATAGTATCTCTACAAACAATGTTAAAGATGTTATGTTGTCTAAAGAACTGAAGATGTTAACTTCTAGTTCAGGTGGAGACAGTGTAGAGTTCGAGTTAACTGTGAGTAGGTGTAATAGAATGGGAAAAAAGTATGGGTTGAGGTGTTTTCACTGTAAGGAGAATAGGCATATAAAAAAGAATTATCCATATAGGGGAAACGATAAAGAATCAAGAGCAACAATAGTTCACAATAATTCTATTGGGTTTTAGGATAATTCTGATGAGGGACAAAGTAGTGAAGTTTTGACAGTTACTGCATCTAGATTTGAAGATAGCTGAGTTGTTGATACTGGTGCAGCTTATCACATGACCTTTTTCTAGAAAACTATTTAATTCTTTTAGGGAATGGAGAGACAGTGTGAAATGGGGAGTTGGTGAGAAGCTTAGTGTTGAAAGCAGTGGTTCTGTGCAGATTAGGATGCATAATAGGATGGTCAGGAAATTTGATGCTTGGTATGTCTCGGGGTTGCATAGGAACTTGATTTCTGTTGGTGCTTTGGTTAAGCAAGGTTATGGTTTCTTTGGGAAAGGTGGAGGAATTCGGGTGTTCAAGGGTTCTTCGGTAGTGATGAAGGGTAAATTGCGGGATGACATTTACACCTTGATTGGTAACTCAATAGTTAATAATGGAATAAGTATTGTTGTAAGTTCAACAGAAAAATGGGTGGAGTTTATGATCGAGACTTCAGAACAGTTAAAGTTCGATCAGGTTGATCCATGAAAGGTAACAACAAGGGAACTAATGCATGGCAATTTGTTGGGAAGGAAAAAGGCAGTTATTGGAAAACATAGGAAAGATGCAGGGTGGTGTATTGTTACATGTAGATGGTAAAGAGGCAAAATTAGCTAGTGGAGAGAAGTCTGGATTGGACTTGCTCAAGTTCAGATTGGATTTGGTTCGTTGTTGCAGGACTTGAGACCCTTCGGGGGTGTGGTAGATGAGTGATTCTAGGTTCTGAGTTGCACAAGGAAAGAAAATTCACTTCAAGATGGATAATTGTTGAGATTTAAGTGAGATTTTCTTGATACAAGATGAAGCAAGCAAGGAATAGGGCATATTAGGTGAATAGAAGTGTCATTTACAGTTTGGTGTGAGGTGTGCCGAGAAGGACACAGTAGTGTCCCAGGCTATGGTGTCCGTGTCTTGGATCTTGTCGGCACACAGACGTGATTCTCTACCCGTGTCTTCAATGCTTTGCCCGTGTCTTGACCTTGACGATCGTGTCTCCTATTTTGACAGGTTTAGGACGTGTTTTAGGGTTTGAGTTGTCCTAGTTTAGCTTGCATTCATTGTAAACATATAAATAGGTGGTTTGAGAACGTCTTGGGAGGCTTTGATACTCGTTGTAAGATTTGTAGCTTGTTTTGACTCATGAATAATAGAATTGCTAGCTCTTTGCCCATAGATATAGATCGATTGATCGAACCACGTAAATTTTTGTGTTCTTATATAATTTGCTCTTATTTAATTCCACGTTCTTCTACCGCCTGTTTTCCCTGAAACAATCATTCACTTGCCAGGACTATATGAAAAAATTCCCAGATTATATTAAATTTTATATGATAAAATATGTAAACCAAGAGTGTGTTAAACAAAAAAAAAACTTTAAAATATATGATGATTATGTTCGCTATTTGGTTGGCATCGTGACCCTCTTGTCTGCCCAGTTGGGAACTTGCATTAAATCCATACTTACTATCATATTATGTTATCGATAAAAAAGACAATCATATTATGTTTGCTGCTCGGATTTCCTCGTACAATCTTATTCTTCTTTTAGGACATGTGTAGTTTGGTTGCTGTCCATGGATGCTGAAATAATTGATTCTTGATATCCTTTTTCTGGGACAAACATATGATTTTATATAAAAGTAGAGAAGTAGAGGTAGCCAACAAATTCTGCCATGTTCCAAATATAGCCACTAATAAAATTTATATAGCCACCTCATTTATCACTAAAGAGCTTTTAGTCATTAGTATTAAGTTATCTTCAATACTAAATTAACATTCTAATTGGGAAAACAGGTTGGAAAGAATTGAAAGTGTTAGCATTAGATTAGATTGGATTTGAATGGAATGAAATATTTTATAAAACTTTTAGTTTGATTGTGACAAATGTATCGTAAATGAAAAGTTATTTTTTTTCGAAATTTTCAACCCTTGCTAACACTCCATTTTGGAGTGTTAGAAATCTCTTCTAACTTAATATAAAATCTAACTTTCCATAACCCCTTGTAACCCTTCTCACTTACCTTTCCATCTGTCCCAAACACATGAAAAAAAAAAGTAAAACCCTTTGTAATCTTTCTCTTCCAATCAAAACCTTCCTCCCAAACATAGTGTAAAGGTCAAGAGTTCAATTTTTGGTGGAGAACAAATAAATGATTAATTCTTTCGTCGTCTCTAAAGTGTAGTGCAATCTCCTCTATAATTCCTGAGTTTTGGAAAAACTCATTTACATTTCCTGATGTCCCTAAAAAGCTCATCTACGGTCCCTACCAGGGACAACAAAGAAGCTTTTCAAAAATACAGGACCACATAAGATATTGCACTATATTTTAGGGATAGCAAAGAAGTTAAACCACAAATAAAATGATTCATCTAGAAATCAAATTTATATATCCTTGAAATTGTCTTAAAATTACAAATAATGAACAAGTTATTGAATACATTTATGATTTCTTTTAAGAGTAGCCACCATCTTTTAGCTTGATGAATAACAATGTTTATTTTTTAACAGATTGAAAAAGTAGATTGCTTAGTAAAAAAGTAGATAAATTAACATGTCTTGTTATAAGCTGAATATGTATGAATAGTAAATATATTATGAGCATATTCATTAAACAAATACCACAAATATCTTTTTTTTTTCAAAAAAAATGAGTTCTTACACTTTGACAAATAAATCTATTCAAAGTTTATATGTTAATAACTGAACCAACACTTTACGAGCTATAGTAATTAGGTACTTAACTAGATCAATATATACAGACATATAGTTGTGTTTAATTAAAGTAAGAAACTATACAATATCATCCTTGACATCTTTTCCCCAACTTTTTGGTCCTTATTGCTTACTCAGTCTATCCTAGTGAGAGAATGGACGGTAGAGGGACATTGGAAGTAGATGATGATAGACCAAAGGAGAGCAAAAAAAAAAAAGAAAGATCCACTTTTGCCATTTTAATTTTCATACGGATCATTCTTCTATAGATACTTTTCTTTCCTAGAGAAATACACTTTTACCTCGATCAAGTATTCATCTAATTAAAAAAACTTACAATATTGTAAACGGAACCTGTTGTGCAATTAAACGGTCCAAGTACTTGCTTTCTAGGTAAAGAATTGCGGCCATACTCTTCTTCTTTTAACTTAACAACCTAGATCTGTTCCTTAAGACTTTGCTTGACCTGTTTGAAGTCATTGAAGAAAAGGGCAAACAAGAAGTAAAAGATCGAATCAAATAGTCAAACATTAATGTCTTCACGAACCTCCTCTTTTTTGGAACGACGCTTCCCTTTTTAGTCTTCATAAACCAAAATTTCTCCTCTGCTTTCTCACACCCCATTTCAAGCTTGTGAATTCTATTCATCAAATTTACAGATCTCTGCCTCTTCTTATGCGCTTCTTTGACCCTCAATTTTGTCTCCAATATTGTAAACCTCGCTAATAAATGTGTTGCTTTATTTTTTTTCTATGAATAGTCCGAGTACTTGACAAGGATCCAATTCAACTAGAGATAATTTTACAAATAATATTATTATTTTACCATACAATTAGCCAATAAAATTGTATGAACTGAGACTTCTTGTTGAAGGCACACGTTAACTCATCATCTCTTTAAAAATTTAGAAGATTAAGTGGGATAAATCTGGCGAATAAAACAATGTACTTTGAGCTTTATCGAACAAAGCCAACATTACAAACATTTTGTTATTGGTGTATTCAAGCTTTTTATCTCTTTGTGCCTCAATATTTGTTTCTATTGGCGGAAAACGATAATGATCAGTCTAACGTAAACATTGGAATGTGACAGAAACTTTTTGTTGCTAGTGTATCGAATTTATTACTGGTGGGATTTATTATATATATTAATACGAAATTTGTATTTTGAATGGCATATATTTTTCCGGTCATAATATTTTGTACTTTGCTATTTCAATCTGGTTTATAGATAAAAAAAAATGTTAAATTTGGCTTGCATCACTTCTATTGTGAGTTTTGTGATCAAATTATAGAGCGTATAGGAAATAAGGAAAGTTTTCTTAGACATCAGCAAAACAATGACCTTATATTAACGACATTTTACGTAAAAGCACCGAATAAATCTTGAAGGAATGACAAATTGAGTGCGGTGAAGTTTGGTGGCAATTGTGGACCTAGGAGTCAGTTCCATGACAGTTTTATAAGGTTGGAAGAAAAATTGTACCTTTTTTATTATCTAGTATAGGCTATCAATCATTAACTAAATATTCAACTCTTCTTTTATTTTCATTTTTGCCAAAAAAAAAGGAGAGGTGGGGGCGACCGGTAGGTGGCGTACCCCTGCTGGGCGTTATCATACAGGCTTAAACCAGAAGGTACCCTCCCCGCTACGGAATGTTCATGTGAGTCATAGTTGACACCCGACAGTGGACTTAGGTCCGTGCACGAGTGTAGTCGCCGTAGCACCTCACCGAGGACAAGCAGGCCGGACCTGAACAACTCAGCTCAATGCGACATAGGCCCGAGTGACAACCAGATAAATCCGGACTTATGCGCTCTCACGTCTCAAACCCGCGCCGCAAACTGATATCAACGTATCCCGTTCCGCTCGGCCACCACTCGGGGGTTATTCAACTCTTCTGAACCTACTACGATTCTCCAACAGACGATCTAATTGATGTCCAATATAAGCGATCGATTTGTAACTCAATGCAGGGTTGATAGATGACCTTTAATTAAAACGTGGGCTCTCCTTTGCATCAAAATCGCTGTCAAATCATTAAAAAGGAAAATCCAATGTGGGTGGGAGGTCGGCCAAGAATTTGGTCACTATTAGTCAAATGAATCACAAATGACGGTTATAATTCTGTTATGCACGGTAATATTGCTTTCACCGTCCAAAGAAAACAAAATTTTGGTTGGAGTTCAAATCTCTTATACCTAATCGAACTCAAGATTAACCAAAATGATTTGAGTGGATATCCCAGCATCTTTAAAATCGAAAGCAATAGGAGCTTGTTTCTTTTCGTCAAGGCGCTTACGCCGCTCTCTAAATGGGTCGAAAAGGGCGAAAATCCTCCCAATCCAAGGTTATGCTGGTGGATTTTGTTACTGATCATGGCGAATGGAGTCTTCTTTCCTCTCAACTCTCTCTATCCAACAATGGAGATGATTCTAGTCCTGAGATTGTTGGGAACAGTGAAGATCCTGGCCTTTGACCTTCGGACCTTGTTTTTCTTAGGGGTGTGGAGACTCCTCAAACTGTCCAAGTTGAAATCTTTTCTAAAACGGGAGATGATCGTCGGAATGCCTCTGAGCGCTCAAAGAGTCAAGTCTTGTGCAATCTAACGTAAGTGGTTAGATCTATTCCCTGGTTATTACGGTATGTGCCTCCTTCTGTGCGCGACGGAATTAGGGTTGCTAGATTCACCCGGGATGAAATAGCCTTTGAAAGCAATAGTGGAAATGCGCCATTGTGGGGAGCGTTTATGGGTATATTCCTCGGTTCTCTGCTATTGAAAGTTATGCGATGGCTAAGTGGAAGAATTCTGGTTTGCTTACTGTGCATTTGATTACACAAAATGTTTTTCTTTTCAACTTTAAGGATGAGGATTTAAAGTAAAATGCCTTGAATGATGAACCATATACGTTTAATTTAAGGCCCCTTATTCTTCAAGCATGGATACCTTGTATGGATTTTGACCTATGTCGTATCCAGAAGCCAGAAGGTACCTGTTTGGGTTAAGTGCGCTCTATTACCATTAGAATTCTGGTCCTTAGATATTCTTAGTAGAATTGGTAGCTTGCTGGGAACCCCATTGTTTGCTGATCAATGCACAATTCGTAGAGAGCAATTAGGATTTGCTCAGTTATTGGTTGAAATGGAGGTGACAGGGGAATTCTTTGAACAAGTTACCCTTGAGGATGAAACAGGGGCTTAATTCTTGCAGAAAATTGAATATAAATGGAGACCAATTTTTTGTTCTACCTATAAAGGTGATGGATGTACTGCACTTAATTGTCCTAACAACAAGGGGAAAGTGAGCAGGTATGGCAACTCAAATGTTCTGTACCTGTTCAAAATCTGGAACCTGATGGGCTTTCTGTGAAGGAGTTAGCGACGTCCAATGATGGTTCTTCTGTGGCCAAGGAAGATTATTCTGACCAGAGTAGGGCTATATTGCCTGCGTCTAGTCATAAGGCAGATTTGTAGCCTTCTACTAGTGGTGCTAGTAATGATACTATGCCTAATGTCACTAATGGGATGATGACATCTTCACCTGGTAAGTTGGTTACCTCTCCTATGGCGAAGGGTATCTATGCTATTCTTGACACTACTTTGCTTAAGGAGGATATAGATAGGGGTGTGGAAGGGAAAAGGGTGGGTCGGCCTCCTAACCATTATCGATGATTGCTTATTGGAATGTTAGGGGGCTCAATGATCCCCATAAGCAGTCAATTTTGAGGAAATTGATTGCTGATAACAAGTTATAGGCAATAGGTGTCATTAAAATTAGAGTTAGAGAAGGTAACAGGGATATAATTTTTCATAATCTCAGGATAAGGAATTGGTCCCTTCTAACATGCTACGAACATGCTCATTTGGGGCGGATTTGGATTCTGTTTGATCCAACTATGGTTTCCATTGGGATTCTTCACTCTACTTCTCAGTTGATGCATTGCATGGTTACCTGGAATAATCCACAGTTTCCCTGGACTGTGACGTATGGTGCAATCCTAATGATGATCAGGAAATCTTTGTGGACTGATCTGAAGGTGTTGGCATCATCTATCATGGGTCCTTGGCTTGTTCAAGGTGACTTTAATGCTATCTTAAATGATTCTGAACGGGCTGGAGGTATTGCTGCGGACACTAACAGTTTCGAGGACTTCTTTATCTGTCTAGTGCACTATGGATTATAAGAACTTAAAAAGACAAGGTGCCAACTTTACCTAGACAAACAATCAGTCAAGTGAAGATCGAATTTGGCAAAAACTAGACAGGTGCCTGATCAATTGCCACTGGTTGGATTTTTTGGGGACTCAAATTACTCTGCTATCACAGTTAGTATATCTAATCATTCTCCACTATTAGTAAATTTAAGACTCACAACTAATAAGAGTGTTAAGCCATTTCGATTCTTTGATAAGTGGAGAACTCACCCTCAGTTCAATAACATAGTTCAAGCCACTTGGAACAAGGCTGTCCCTGTTTGTATGATGTATTCTGTCTGGAAGTGTCTTATGATGCTAAAGATAGAATTAAAGAAGCTCAACAGGACTCATTTCTCTGATATTTCCAACAGAGTTGCAACCTGTGGTAGATTATTGGAGCAAGCATAGTTAGCTTTACAACACACTCTACTGGATCCGATTCTTCTTGATGAGGAGCGAGCTCTTTATGGAGAGTATAAACGCTTACTGCCCTGTGAAGAGCAATTTTATAGACCGAAAGCCAGAGAGAAGTCGATTAAATTAGGAGACTCAAACACTCAATTCTTTCATAACTTGGTTAAGGCAATACAGGCTCACAATGAGATCACTAGACTCACACTAGAGGATGAGACAATGATCAATGAGCAATCTGCCATTTCCAAGGCTATGATAGACTATTATCAATAGCTTCTAGGAACCTCTAATCATGCTAAATCTCATGCAGAGGTGAGTGTTCTTTAGCATGGGCCACTTCTACCCGATGATGAGAGTGTTTCTCTATGCTATGAGGTTACCTTGGAAGAAATCAAATCTGCTTTATGGAGCATAGATGGTCGGAAAGCTCCAAGAGTTGATGGTTATTCTAGTATTTTTTTCAAAACATGTTGGAATATAGTGGGTGCAGATGTTTCTCATGCAGTTAAAGAATTTTTTAGCTCTGGCAAGTTACTGAGGCAAGTGAACTCAACTACTCTCACTATTATTCCTAAAATAGCTACTTCTGCCTCTTTGAATGATTTTAGACAGATTTCATGTTGCATAGTCATTTACAAATTGCATTCTGCCTAGACTTATCCATGCAAATCAATCAGCCTTTGTAGCAGGCCGCAATATAGTGGAGAATGTCATATTGGCTCATGAACTGCTAAGAAATTATCATAGGGATGCTAAACAAACTGTGTATTCCAAATTGACTTAAGGAAAGCCTATGATTCTATTCATTGGGATTTTGTTGAGGAAATTCTTCTTGGTTTTGGATTTCCCACAAAATTTATTTACTGGATTATGACTTATGTCAGAAGATGTTCATTTTCTCTAATGATTAATGGTTCTATAGGAAGCCATGTTCCTAGAAAACAGGGGTTGAGCGAGGTGATCCTATGTCTCCCCTTCTGTTTGTTCTTTGCATAGAATGCTTATCTAGATCCTTTGACCATTACATTCCCCCTTCGTTTAGATTCCATTCTGGTTGCAAAAGTCTTAAACTGGTCCATCTCTCTTTTGCGGATGATGTTATGGTTTTTAGCAGCAGCCATATGGACTTTATTCGAGCTATTTTCAGGGTGCTTTCTCACTTTTCCTTTGTTTTTGGATTGAAAATAAATGAGGGGAAAAGTTTAGTGTTTTTCTCTAGGACCAATGACGAATATAAACATAACATTTTAAATCTTTTGACATTTTCTGAGGGGAGGTTGCCAGTGAGATATCTAGGCGTGCCCCTCATTTCTTTTCGGTGAGTAACACTGTACTGCTTTACTGTCTAAGGTGAGTGCTCGTATTAATTCTTAGATAGTTAAGGGCCTTTTCTATGCAGGCAGGTTACAGCTGATTATATCAGTTCTAAGGACCATCCATGTCTACTGGTGCTCCATCTTTGTATTGCCTAAATCTGTGGTGCAAGCTATTGATAGGAAGTGTAGGGCATCTCTACGGCGAGGACGAGATCAAGGTTCTAAAAACCTTGAATCCTAGCACACTATATGTATGCCCAAATATGAAAGAGTCTTAGGTATTAAGGATCTAGCTTTCTGGAACAAAGCTGCAGTAAGGAAGAAAGTTTGGGATGTTGTTACATCCAAACATTCTCTGTGGGCCACATGGATTATAAGGCAGAAGCTTACAAAGCTCAGCTTTTGGGGTTTAACGAAATCTTTTGATTGTAGTTGGGCTTGGCATCACCTGTTGCAATTAAGACAAGATCTTATGCACGGTTTTGAATATCAATTGGGGGATGTCAAAGAGTTCTCCTTCTAGTATGATCCTTGGCTCAATGGTAAGTCTATTCGCGATACTTTTCCTATGCTTAATATTTTTTATTCCGATATTCCCAGAGATGCGAAAGTGGCTGATATATGGAGATATAATCAATGGTACTTTCCCATCCCCTTAGATGATGAGACTGATTGTAATACCCTGTCGGTTCTAACTGGAATCTGATAGTATTTCGTCCAGTCTTCGTGGTAAAATAAGGTTTCAAACCGTTAATATTGAGTGAGGATGCTTTGGAGGTTGTGTTGTGCGTGCAAGACACGCTGAAGGCCATGTACGTGCATTGGAGGAGATTTTACGCACGTAGACGAGTGTTTGAGTTGGACTGTGAATGTTCCTCAGGGCGTCAGCGTGCGCGGGTGATGTTTTGCATGCGTTGAACATCGTTAAGACTTGGACCGTGATCGAGAGTGATGATCTACGTGCATTATTGGAGTGGAACGCACGTTGAAAATGAATCCGAGAAGGAGAGGTCACCAGATCGACCATCTATGTGCATTGCACAGGGTTTGCATGGAGGAGAACACACGTTGATTCTAGATCTGAAGGTAGGAAGTCACCAAATCTGCAATCTATGTACGCAAAAGTCTCGTCTACGCACACAGACCTTGTTCTGCTTGCATAGAAGCGGTCCCAACGCACGTAAAAGTGCCCGGTCAGGACCAATTTAAGTGGCACGCAACGTATCAATTCTGTGGATCTATTAATACACCTACCTAACTTCCTCTAGCCATAACTATCTCAACTACTGCAATCACTCTCTCAACTACTCTCCTTGCTCTCCATCTCTTTGAAGTGCTTGAATTTCAATTTTGAAGGTAAGAATCACACATTTATCTTCTCTTTTCTTCATTCTTACTGCACATTGTTCATCTAGGGTTTTGAACGGATTTTGAAGTTTGGTTCAGATCTTCTTCTTCTATTGAAAGGGAAGTTAAACATAGTTGGATTATGGTTGTCTAGGGTTGGATATATGGAATTTTAACTTCAGTTTTGGGAGATTTCGTGTTTGAGCGAATTGGGTTTATTCCGAGCTAAGAATTCAATTTTTTGTGAGTATCTTGTTGAATCTAAAGTTGTTTTTGCCGTATTAAGCCAAATCTGAGTTAGGGTTGCTTTGTTTTGTGTTGGGCTTGGTGTTTGGGCAGATCATTCTTCATGGGTCCAAGAATCCAAATGTGAGGGTGAAGGATCTTGATGATTCTGAACTCATTTGTCGATATAGATGTTAGATCCATGATTAGGAGATCGTTTATAGTCAGTATGGGTGATCTATCAGCCGGGTATTGATTAATTTGAGAGTTGGCATATTTTTAGCTTCCGACGCCATCGAGGCTTTGATGGCATTTGCATTACATGCATACATTCGGTACCGCCACAGTACCAATACCCTATTATGATCAGTTCGATGTGATTTATTTGTTTTAGCTTCTTATGCATGTCAGCACGACCAGCCAGGTACCAGTGGTGCTTGATTGGAGTTCAACTTGACTACTAGGTGAGTGTGGTAGCAACTTCAGACATATAGGTTATGTCTTTCAGAACTTATATATTTTGATGTGTCCAGACCATATCTATAAACTGGAATTATCAATAATTAGAAATTATTAAGAAATCTGATTTTGTGTAATAAGAAATTCAGTTATCAGTATGAGACATTAGTATTAGTCCCTTATCAGTATGCGTACTAGTTCTCTGTTCCATGTGTTTGCTATCAGTATAAGATATATATATATGTAATCTGTTGATTTGAGACACTCTAGCTATGGAATTATGCATAGCCTATGGTATACCATTGGTCGTTTAAGGCTCAGTTACCAGGGTAGATAGTAACCCGTGTGTGTAGCATAAGCACATGAGATCAACATCAGGTGGCTTTGCCACATCATTTTTATATCAGGTAGCTCAGTCCACATCTGTTTAGTTCAGCTTCGTCCCTATCAGATATTCAGTACTTATATATATATATATATATATATATGTTCGAATCTTACGCTTGTTGTATGTTGTTTGCTGATGGTGCGAACATTTTCAGAAATGTGTTTTCAAAGCTATGATATACTTAGAGTGTATATATAAGTATTCAGTATATCACGTGTCGTATTTGCGAAACGTTTTCAAACCAGTCTGTGTGATGCACACATGAGACGATCTTGAGTGTTGCCCCTCACTGAGATTTCTTACCCCCTCCCTTAATATTTTTCAGGTGCTATTTGACTCAGCAACAATCTGACATTCAAATACTCAGTAAGGCATTATTGATTTGGTTAGTTGATGCCATTTTGCTCTAGCTCCTTTATTTTGATAGGGCTCTGCATCGAATGCTATTAGGTTACTGGGTTGTATTTTGATTTTTGGGTATTGATTTTACTCACATACGAGTTGTATATGTATATATTTTGGATTTGATATTTATGATTATATAGTTTTTCGGTTATTTATATATACCTCTATTTTCATATTATACTCACTTGCATTATAAATGATTTTCGGGCTAGCACATCTGATTATCCGATGCTTGTGCAAGATGAGTCGGGTTTCAGGTTCGGGTCATCTTGTACGCCAGTAGTGATCCAGAAATGGGTCATGACACTGACACTACTTGGCGCAGGATTTCTCTCGTGCATCTTACTGCAGACAGCTCGGATAAGGTTACTTGGAAGTTCTCTTCCATTGGTGCCTACTCAATCAAAAGTGCTTGGAATGAGCTGTGGCCAAAAGCATCTAAAGTTACTTGGTTCAAATTGGTTTGGGGACTTGA